>CM076607.1:59696165-59816165 GCA_038502775.1 Hippodamia convergens | reverse complement strand
TCTTGGCAATGCTACTGAAATGATTGTAAGAGTGATCGTTTACGAATTGAGAACTGGTTTTCATTATCTTATCGATCTCTTCCAAATTGGCATAAATTGAACTGAGATCTTCTACATCTCGTCTATTATTCATAGAATTTGTTTCTTGTATAATATGAATCATTTCCAAATATTTTCTCGTCCACATTTTACTTTCAAACTTACTTTCAAATTTGAAAATCAGAGTGACAAAATTATCTCATCAAAAAATTGTCAGAATGACAATTCTCGTAATATGTCTCAGTTTTTGGTCCTGAAAAATATTCTGTTTTCTTGTGTTATAACATGTTTGGTTATCTATGGGAGCTGATTGCCTTTCATTAGGGTCCCGTAGCGGTCTTCAAATATCTGAAGTGCCGAAAAATCATCACCTGGAAAGTCGTATCCGGTTTGAAAAAACCCTCACGACCAGAGAGCAACAATTTGTGGATTTTGAATTTGAATATCGAAGCTCCAAATTAGCTGATGAATAGGGTATCAAAGAGTTTCTTCTGCAAGAAACCCACACGGCAACAGAAAAAAATCCTCGTGAAAGAGGACAGTTGAAAGGTTATGTATTAGTTGATTTTTTACAAATTCAGCTTGTTATGTTGAAAAATTATCAGTTTCGTAACTTTCGACAGATTCGGAAAGGGGAAATTGATGGAGTTTTTTTTTCATTCCTCTCAAATTTTGTGACATTTGTGTCATAAATATTTATAAACCTCCGAACATTTTTTGACCAAGAAATCTTAATGTTGATGTTTTTTAAAATAGCAAATGCATTTCCAAAATGCATTCGATTTATTCTGAATAATCGGTTTCTTTTCTGCTTCTGTCTGTTTTCATTTCAGATTAAGAATTACGAGTCGTTTTGGGAAGAATCTGTGTATCCGAGCCCATCGACGGATAACATGAAGATGATCACACTGATGTCTTTCAAGATTTTGCTGATATTTGATATTTTATGTAATTTTGTTTACGGGAAGGCAGGTTTTTTCGGCTGAGGTTTTTTCCCCTGGCTGTATAGTATCGATACTAGTGTTGATAGTATCGTATGATTCTATAGTATCATACAAAGAATGTTATGATACCCCGTTTTTTGTTACCTCAGCTTAGGTACTTTTTGTTTCAACATTTATTGTATTATTTTAGATCTCTTCTTCATAAGAATATATAAATATATATATATATATATATATATATATATATATATATAATAAAAAATGTTTCGTGGGATAGCAACACTAAGTCGGTGGTGAATCAAGAAAACTCTTTTTTAGTACTTTCACTCGAGCTTTCAGAATGCTTTATTCCATCTTCAGGAGCTACAAAGAAATGAAAAAAGGGGGATGAGCTAACAATCACAAAAAGGTAAAATATCAACAAGTTCTTTTTACCTTGGTCTACACTGAGATTAAAATCATGATAACATACATTGGAACAAAATTTGGGGCACACATTTACATTATTGAATTGAAATTTTAAAAAAAAAAAAAAAACGTCAAATACATCAAATTTGATTTAAGTTGAAAAACTTAGAATAACTATTAATCATAAGATTAAAGGAGAATTCTTTAAGTATTTTCAGTGACAATTCTTGTATGAGTAGGTTGATGTTCATATTTGGAAATACCATCTTGCTTGATCAAATAGGAATATACAATACTAAGATTTTTTATGTCGGTTCTATCATTGAAAGAGAATTGATGTTGTTGTATCCGTATCATCTCAAGGATTTCTCTCTTTTCCAATGAAGACTCAACATCAAGAATTTCTGGATTACTAAAATCCATATTATGACCTGTCTCTTGTACATGTCTCGCTAGAGCACATGCCTTTTTGTTCTTACGAATATCACTTCTATGTGATGTGATTCTTCCCTTAAGAGATCTCTTTGTTTGTCCAATGTACAGACCTTCACAATCAAGACAATTAATCTTGTATACAACATTGGACCTCTGAAGCATAGGTGTGTGGTCTTTCAACCTTGAATGTAGTTTTCGGATCGTCATTATGTTCCTTCTAGACAAGATTATCTTATTTTCATCACAATAAGGACGTAATATTTTCATAATTCGACAGGTAATATTTGGAATGTTGATTATGGATTTGAAATTATAAAGTGTATTAGATGGTAAAGTTCCTGTTGGAGTTGTACTATCCCACGAAACATTATATCATTATTACTTTTCAACACCGAATTATCTCACAATTTATATATATATATATATATATATATATATATATATATATGTGTCCGGTCGTTTGTGCTCTACCAGTCGATCTGTCGTGAAAGGGAAGTCCCAGTAGAGTTTGGCTCGACTGTTTTCTACTACTGCTTGGGGCGTGTATATATGATGTGGCACGAAGTTCTCAGATAATCCCCACTTTAGCGCAATCATCTGGTGCACCACACTTCCCATGCTGTTGTGTCTCCCTAGGTACTTAGTGGGTGCAAGGACCGAACAGCCCCCCGACAGATGCTGGACAGTCTCCTCGGCCTCATTACAGATCCTACACCTTGTATTGTCAACCTGCTGCTTAACTATGAACTTTAGATAGTTTCTGGTCGGGATCACCTGATCTTGGATAGCAAACAGGGCTACCTCTGTTTCCGGGAAGAGATATCCTAGACTGAGATAGGTGTTAGACTTTTTATCTACCTCTGGTTGATGCATGCTGGCGTAGAACCTCCCATGCAGCTCTTTGCACCGCCATTTCGTTCTGAAACCCTCCAGCTGGCAGGGCTCCGTCAGAGGCTCCCAATGTCCAGACAAGCTGAGAGCTGTGTAGTCTCTATCCCATACTATCAAACGCTGATGTAAAGGCAAGTTATTCGTGAGAAAGTACTGCCTCAGGGATCTCACTTCTTTTTCATTTGCGGCCTCAAGGTTAGTTAATCCTCGTCCACCCTCCGCCCTTGGCAGATAAAGTCTTTCGATGGCAGAGTTAGGATGCAACATTCCGTGTCGGGTGAAGGAAACTCGAATCCAACGATCTAATCTTCTCATATCAGTAGCTGACCACGTGAGTATTCCTGATGTATAGGTGAATACCGGCATGGCCCAAGCATTGATTGCTGTTATTTTGTTTCTGGCATTGAGCTGTGTCCTAAGTATTTTGCTGACGCGGCGGGTGAGTTCTTTCTCCGAAACTTCTTTATTTTCTTTCTGCCTGATTTCATATGACTGCTGGACCCCGAGGTATTTATAGGTTTCCTCCAATCCAAGACTACGTATTTCGATATCACTCTGTAGTATCAGGTTGTCTGCCTCGGCCATTTTACCCCTCCTGACATGTACGATCGAACACTTGTCGAGACCAAATTTCATTTTTATATCTACACTAAAGCTCCCCACCAACTCGAGCTCCCCCTCCAACTGAGCAGCGCCCCTGGCGAAAAGCTTCAGGTCATCAATATAGAAGAGATGCGTAAGTTTTGCTTGTTCGTCCAGTTTGTATCCGTAATTACTTCGGTTCAGTATGTTACTGAGTGGATTGAGGGCTAGGCAAAACCACTGGGGGCTCCAGCTGTCTCCTTGGAATATACCTCGTTTAATACAGACTTCTTTAGTTCGGTAAGAATTTGCCGTTCCTTTGACTGAGAGGGTAGTCCGCCAAGTATTCATGAGGTGCTGAAATAATTGGATGACTTGGTTGTCAACCTTATAAATGCGCAGTATTTCGAGTAGCCAAGAGTGCGGTACGCTGTCGAATGCCTTCTGATAGTCGATCCATCCCATGGAAATATTCTTGAGCTTTTTTCTGGCTTGCTTCGTTACAATATTATCGATGACAAGCAGCTCTTTACATCCTCTGGCTTTTCTCTTACAGCCGCCCTGTTCCCAGGCTAGGATTCCATTACTCCGGATATGGAAACTGATTTTATAACCGATAACAGAGGTGAATATTTTGTGAACTGACGGCAGACAAGTTATTGGTCGATAGTTTTTGGGCTTGGTTTCATCTCCTTTTTTGTGCAGCATATGTGTGATCCCCTCCGTGAAATATCTAGGCATTTTTTCGGGTTTCAAAACTGCCTCCTGCATATACTGAGCCAATCGGCTATGCACACTTTTGAATGATTTCCACCAATAGTTATGGATTCCATCGATTCCGGGGGAAGTCCAGTTCTTAAGTCTTTTCACTGTTTCCGCTATGTCTGCTCCTGTGATAATAACTCTGTGCATTTGTCTTTTCTTTTGGTTGTTCACCTTTTCCTCCTCTATCCAGCTTGCTTGCGGATTATGTTGGACATCCTGTGACCATATATTAGTCCAGAATTCAGTCATTTCCTCTTCTGTAGGTGTTTGGTTTATATTTCCGTCATTATTTTCGGAAAAAGAGTTTCTGATCATTGGTGAAAAGATGGTTTTGCCTATACCTTAGAGCTCTCTTGTGGTACCTCCTCAGCCTACTGCCAAGTGCTCCAATCTTTTGCTTCAAGACTTCAACGTGTTAAGTGAGAGCCTGTTTGTACTGTGGATCAGCTGTTTTAATTTTTGCCTTTCTGGCGTATGCTTTTGCTTTTCTCTGGGTTTGTTTGCTTGGCCTACTATTAGTTAAGACATTTTCTAGGACTCCAATTTCTTTTCTCAAGCCTGTTATCTTGTACTCCAGTTTTTTCTCCCATGGTGGTTTACTTTTACTAGCGTATGCTGCTGGAGACTTTCTCACAGAATAAATACTACTCACCAAAAAGGCGGCGCAATAGACTCTGTGACAGAGATCCTCGAGGCTCTCAGTCTGCTCAAACTCGTCGGCTAGTGCTGTGTTTGTGGCTGCTACCATGTTCTTGATCTCCTTGTAAAGGTTGAGCTTAGATATTTCCGGTCTCGCATCCATTGATATTCCTCTGTATTTGAATTCAACCTCCTGAAACATTGCCCTAATCTCTGTCATTTCCGGACTATCAACATCGCTCTGGTTTACCTGTTGTTGCGGAGAATTTCTTGTACTGATCGATCTTCGGATAGAAATTGATCTTCTTGAAAAGCTGTTTGGGCTGAAATTTGATCTCGTAGTTTCTAATTCATCTGGGGATATCAGGTTTCTTCGTTTTATATTATTCATTTGTGCTGCCAGGTGTTGTGTTGTGAAATCAAGTGTTGGGTATTTTTCTTTCCACTGTTGTTCCAATCGGTCTCTGTATCTGGTCTTTTTTGTCTCACTTTCAGTGACTCGGAAGTAAGCATTCATAAGGAAAATATTCATATCCCGTGTCCAATGCTACCTTCCCCTTCTACGAGCTACAGCGGGGTCCCCTGCTGGAGCACCCAAGCTTTCACTCCGGTCGTCACTTATTCGGCTGCCAGGCCTTGTGGAACCATTTCGCAGAGAGGTGCCACTCGCTCCACGCTCTGCTGCTAGAGACTGTGCCGGTTTTCCCCAAGCGCAGTCCCGACACTGGGGGCGTTTTCCGAGGCTTGGTTTTCATTTCTAGGAGCATTATATTCACAATGTGGGGTTGCTGGCCCATCACACTGGGAGACTCAGGTACGCGGGGGCGTCACTCCCTGATAGTCTTATGACCACCCTGCGTATATATATATATATATATATATATATATATATATATATATATATATACAGCATGTATATATATATATATATACAGGGTGTAGAAAAAACATGCGGCACAAATTTAGGGGGTTATTCCTTGGCCTATTTTAAGAATATTTGTACCTTCGACGATTTTTCGAAAATCTTTCCATTTCGAAGATACAGGGCTAGATTTGCAAAGAAAAATCTATTTTTTTTTCGAAAAGATACAGCAGATTTCATACGTAGTTGGTTACATTTCCATTATGACATAAATCATTTACTGTTTTTGATAATTGTCAAAGGTCATTTTCAATTTTCTCTAGTATTTTTATCTGATAATTCTACGTTTGTTAGTAACGTTCTCTAATATGAATCGCTATACGAACGCCGAGATGACTGATATGCATTTTATGTATGGACTTGCTAATGGAAATTCGGTGGAGGCTAAGCGGTTGTACGGTGAACATTTTCCCAATCGTTATGTCCCAGATAGAAAAACCTTCCAAACTATACATCAACGCCTTAATGAAACAGGCTCATTTAAACGAAGTGGAGGACCAGGTAGGCCAAACACAGTAACAACAGTACAATTAGAAGAAAATGTATTGAACATGGTAGATGAAGATCCAGGTACTTCTACCAGAAAGTTGGCAGATACGTTCAATGTTAATAACAAAACAATTTGGAACATTTTAAAGCGGCAGGGCTTGTACCCATACCACATTCAGCGCGTTCAGGAACTTATTCCTGCTGATTTTCCTCCACGTATTGCATTTTGTCAATGGCTTCTGCAAACTTTGATTCAAATCCCTCAACTACTGATGCTGATTCTGTTTACTGATGAAGCAAATTTCTCAAGAAATTCAATTAGGAACTTTCACAATAACCATGTATGGGCTGATGAAAATCCGCATGCGACACTTGAAGACCGTTTCCAACATCAATTTTCATTAAACGTTTGGGTTGGAATTGTGGGTAACTATCTTATTGGACCGGTATTTCTACCGGGAAGACTTACCGGCGAAATATATCGACACTTTTTGGAAGAAATACTACCTGGGTTTTTAGAGGATGTACCAATGGTAACAAGGATTGCGATGTGGTTTATGCACGATGGTGCACCAGCACATTTTAGTTTGGTTATTATTATTATTATTATTTATTATTATTATAAGTTTATTGATGTAAGATATCATTTTTTTTTTGAGTTAAAATTATTTACAATTCACATCAAACATTGAATGCAATCTAACAAAATTAACAACTAAAACAGCCAATAAACTAAATATATTATACCTCGAAGGTGCGCAGGCACCTTGTCTGAGGCATTTAATCTTGTGACTTTTTTGTTTTGATTTTTTTTCCTTCTTTTTTTTTCATTTTATAGTTTTTTGTTCCACCTATGCATTATTAATAACTGCACCAGCGACCAGAAAACAAACAATACTGCGACCAAGGTTCCGATCCCCTCATATTAGACATGCACATACGAGTTTTTTATATCCAATAGGTTTGTAACCTCTTGGAGACTTAAGGTTTTTATCCAGGTTTTTAACTTTATCTTGAATGTTCTTAATGTAGAGTCTGCTTTGACACGCGTTGGTATGTAATTGTACACCCGAGGGGCTAAAAATGTGTGCGATCGTTGTCCTATGGTTTTGCGAGTTATTGGTGCTGAAATTATTTGTCCTCTTTGTCGCGTCCCATGGGAGTGGTCATTAAATTTTGAGGATGGAATATTTTTGAACTGATGCACCGCAAGCACCAGCATATACAACTGCCGTAGATTCATAACGGAAGATTCAGAAAACAGTTGTTCACTCGGGAAACGATAGGGTTTGTTGTATATTATCTTCAACAACCACTTCTGCGTTATCTCCAGTTTAAGTAGATAATGCTTCACTACTCCTCCCCATCCAAGTAGTCCATATAACAAGAGAGGTTGCACCAAGACCAAGTACAATGTCCTCAACAGATAAGTGTCACAGAATCCCCTGAAAAACCTGAACTTAGGAATCATCCTACGAACTTTGTTGACGACATTATCGATTTGGTAATTCCATCTCAAATGTGGGTCTATTATTATGCCTAAATATTTCATGTGATCTGCAGACTGAATTGTGAAGTCATCTCCAACATCTAAAGTTCGATACCTAGGCAACCCAGAAGAGCTACTGGAAAACAGTAAAAATTTTGTTTTCTCCTTGTTGACTGTCAAAATCTTATCATTCAAAAAATCAATTATATTTCTGAAATCCGATTCCACCATGCTCTTCAATTGTTCCCAGTCATCCCCCTCATAAAATACCGCAGTATCATCTGCAAACGCGAATAGTTTTCCTCTAATGGGCAATGAGAACATCGAGTTGATATACACAATAAAAAGGACGGGGCCTAAGATTGTACCTTGAGGTACACCATAATGTATGTCTGACAGTGAGCTTATTGATTCTTCTACTTGAACGCATTGTTTTCTATCCATGAGGTAGCTCCTAAACCAACCGAGCGGAAGGTCCTCCACACCAATGTTTTCAAGAGTTTTAAGCAGTTCGTCATGGCTCACGGTATCGAAAGCCTTTGCTAAGTCCATAAAAATACTCAGACATGGCCTCGATTCATCTAAACATCTATAAATTTCGCTTGTTAGTGCCGCTATAGCATCCTGTGTGGATCTCCCGACTCTGAAACCGAACTGTCTCTCACTCAAAAGTTCACATCTTTCCAAGAATTTCATCATTCTGTTATAAATTATTCTTTCAAAAATTTTCGAGATGTTAGAAACGAGTGATATTGGGCGATAATTACTAACGGACGTTTTTTCCCCTGCCTTGTATATCGGTTTTATGAGCGTTGTTTTAAATGGAGTGGGAAACTCACCAGTTTGCATGGAGAAATTTACTAAAAATTTAAGTGGAGTTGCTATACTTCCGGCAATTCTCTTAAGAAGCGATGCGTCGATACCATCAATGCCCGGGGCTTTATTCGATTTTAGAGACTCTATTTCTTTCAATATCTCTTCGTCATCACACGCTTCAAAATTGAGTTTGAGTGGGTTAACTTGCGTCGACTCCCTCAACCCTGCCGATTTCCTCTTTATTTTATTAGCCAATTGCATTCCCACGTTAGAGAAAAATGTGTTGAACGTTTCGGCTATTTTAGTACTGTCCGTCAGCGTACCATCGTCCTGCGTTAAACAGATCGAGTGCTGATTGACTCTTTTATTCGATATAATCTTCCATAATTGTTGGGGATCATTTTTATGTTTTTGTATTTAATTTTTATGATAATTCATTTTAACGATTCTAATTAATTTTTCCCAATGTTTTTTGTAAATTTTATAATTTTTATTGAGGTTCTCATCCGCAAACTTTTGTGACTTAATTTTTTTATACATCAAGTTTTTCTCGTTGATTGACTTCACAATACCCTCAGTAATCCATTCCTTTCGTCTTATATTATCTTTTTTTTTAACGATCAACTTTGAATTTCTTTTTGTCAACGCTTTCAATGTTCCGATAAATCTTTCCGTAGCCTCGCTCGCGTTTGTGGCCGAGTAAACTTTTTCCCAATTTTCATTGGCTAATTCCGCTTCCAATTTTGTATAATCGATATATTCCTTAAATCTAGTTTTACGTGTACGTCGTTCCAATTTTCCTGTTTCTACATATAGCATAACTGGATAGTGATCAGTTAAATCAATTTCCAGCACTACGGGGGTCACTTTTACTTCGTTTATATTTACCGTTTTCAAATGTTGCTCGTGATTTTTTGAACTCAACATATGAAGATCGCTGGATTGGCCGAGGTGGGCCTCACTTATAGCCTGCTCGATCGCCAGACTTAAATCCCTTGGATTTTTTTTTTTATGGGGCCATTTGAAGTCATTGGTGTACACAACTGCTGTAGAAAATGTAGAAGATTTGAGAAATCGGATAATAGAAGGGTGCAACTCAATAAGAAACACCCCTGGTATTTTTGAAAGAGTTCGGCAGTCAATGAGGAGAAGATTGGATGCATGTATCATAGCTGGGGGTAGTCATTTCCAGCAGTATTTGTAATTAAAAATCTTGCAAGTAATAAAAATTGTTTTTTTCAATCCACCCCTGTATCTTCGAAATGAAACGATTTTCGAAAAATCGTCTGAAGTACAAATATTCTTGAAATAGTCCAAGGAATAACCCCCCAAATTAATGCCGCATGTTTTTCCTACACCCTGTATATATATATATATATATATATATATATATATATATATATATATATATATATATAAAAATAGAAATGATTTCGCCGTTCTTTTAATTTATGATTAAATTATTTCGGGTACTCGGCTAGGTGGGTAGATTGAAGTAACCAATCGTCAATCAATACATCTATATTTCGGACCAAATGCGGTCCTTCATCAGGATGCTACAATGGAACATATAATATATATATATATATATATATATACAGGGTGTACCAAGTTCGACGGCCTATTAGGCGTTTCTGGAGAACTAGACTTATTTGAAATCTGAAAATTGGGATTATGATACTGTTTGACATTATCTACCGAGCTAAAATATTCTTGGAGCCTTACCACTTTTAGTTATACAGGGAGAGAAAAAAAATTTTCAAAATTTTATTTTTCTGTTTTTTTCTTTTTGAATTTGATAGAGAATGTAATTCTGAATACATTCGTACTCAAATCATTGCATTCTTCGAAATAGTATCAAAAATATCGAGAAAAACCTGAAGAAAAAGAGAGAAAAGAGTATTCGGTATTATGTTTGTTATTCCTAATCTAGATATCTTAAGCATAAACCGTTTTCACATTTTTGAAGTCGAAGAATGTGGAAATATTGTACATTTCTAGAATTTTGAGAAACTCATCACAGGGTGTTCCAAATATTGGGTCAAAAATTGGGATCAATATTGGCCCATAACTTTCGTTTTTCAAATTAGAACCCTATTTTTTTATGATTGCGTTGGATTGTACAAAGAAAAATGATGATAATGTTCTAACATGTTCATGCTCCTAAAATTGATAATTCTTAAGTTATTTAGGATTTTCTGACTTTATGTCGTATGTAGCGTCAAATTCATTAAATCTGTTTCATATCAACTATATTGTCAGAATGACAATTCTCGTAATATGTCTTTCTTTTTCGGTCCTGAAAAATATTCTGTTTTCTTGTGTTATAACATGTTTGGTTTATCTATGGGAGATGATTGCCTTTCATTGGGGTCCCGTAGCGGTCTTCAAACATCTGAAGTGCCGAAAAATCATCACCTGGAAGGTCGTATCTGGTTTGAAAAAACCCTCACGACCAGAGAGCAACAATTTGTGGATTTTGAATTTGAATATCGAAGGAATTTCGAAAGGAAAGTGTGATTAATTAGCTGATGAACATGGTATCAAAGAGATTCTTCTGCAAGAAACCCACACGGCAACAGAAAAAAAAATCCTCGTGAAAGAGGACAGTTGAAAGTTATGTATTAATTGATTTTTTACAAGTTTAGCTTATGTTGAAAAATTGTCAGTTTCGTAACTTTCAACAGATTTGGAAAGAGGAAATTGATGGAGTTTTTTGTTGTCATTTCTTTCAAATTTTGTGACATTTCTGTCATAAATATTCATAAACCTCCGAACATTATTTGGCCAAGAAATCTTAATGTTGATGTTTTTTTTTTAAGTAGCAAATGCATTTCCAAAATGCATTCGATTTATTCTGAATAATCCGTTTTTTTTTTTGTTTGCTTTTGTCTTTTTTCATTTCAGATTAAGAATTACGAGTCGTTTGGGGAAGAATCTGTGTATCCGAGCACATCGACGGATAACATGAAGATGATCACACTGATGTCTTTGAAGATTTTCCTGATATTTGATATTTTATGTTATTTTGTTTACGGGGAGGCAGTTTTTTTCGGCTGAGGTTTTTTCTCCTGGCTGTATAGTATCGTATGATACTAGTGTTGATAGTCTCGTGTGATTCTATATTATCATACCAAGAATGTTATGGTACCCCGTTCTTTTTTTACCTCAGCTTAGGTACTTTTTGTTTCAACATTTATTGTATTATTTTAGCTCTCTTTTTCATAAGAATATATATATATATATATATATATATATATATATATATATATCAACTATGACCTTGGTCATAAAAAATAAATTATTTCAATAACTCACTAGTGACACACCTTTTTGTTCAATTCATTCATCATTGTTATTATGGAACAGGTTTTATGAATTTGACGCAATGTACGACATGGAATCAGAAAATACTAAATAACTCAAGAAATATTAATTTTAGAAGTATCAACATGATGAAACATTATCATCATTTTTCTTCGCAGATTCCAACGCAATCATAAAAAAATAGCGTTCTAATTTGTAAAAAGAAAGTTATCGGCCAATCTTGATCCCAACTTTTGACCGAACATTAAGAACACCCTGTGACGAGTTTTTCAAAATTCTAAATATGTAAAATATTTCCATTGTCTTCGATTACAAAAACGTGAAAACGGTTTGTGGTCAAGATATCTAGATTAGAAATAGCAAACATTATACCGAATACTCTTATCTACCTTTTTTTGTTCAGTTTTTTTTTATAATTCGGAAAGTATTATGACGAATGCAACGATTTCAGTACGGATGTATTCAAGTGTATATCATTAGTGGAATAATTCATCTTCTATGACCCAGGTCATAGTTGAAATGAAACAGATTAAATGAATTTGACGCTACGTACCACATAAATTCAGGAAATCCTAAATAACTCAAGAATTATCAATTTTAAGAGCATTAACATGTTTGAACACTATCATCATTTTTCTTCATACAATCCAACGCAATCATAAAAAAATAGGGTTCTAATTTGAAAAACGAAAGTTATGGGCCAATCTTGATCCCAATTTTTGACCCAACATTTGGAACACCCTGTGATGAGTTTTTCAAAATTTTAAAAAAGTACAATATTTCCAAAGTCTTTGACTTCAAAAATGTGAAAACAGTTCGTGCTTAAGATACGTAGATTAGGAATAACAAACATAATACCGAATACCCTTTTCTCTCTTTTTCTTCAGATTTTTCTCGATATTTTTGAAAGTATTTCTACGAATGCAATGATTTGAATACGAATGTATTCAGAATTGCATACTCTATCAAATTCAAAAAGAAAAAAACAGAAAAATAAAATTTTGAAAATTTTTTTTTCGCTCCCTGTATAACTGAAAGTGGTCAGGCTCCAACTATATATGAGATGCGATTTTTCCGTGTTTCGATATAACTATTTTGGATGTGTTTTTTTCATATCACGTATTTTTAAAAAAATCCTCAAACCTTTCGTGGCATTTCGAATATGTATCAGAATAACATATTAATCAATAAAAATAATTATTCAAGCATATGATATTGCAAATGAAAAGAAACACATACTTATTTTGAACAACAAAAAGGCAGGATCCAGTGCACATTTAGTACAACTGTTCAATCCTACCTTATCCATCGGAGACATCAAAACGTATAGAATTTCCACTGGCATGAGGGCTGACAACCAAGATATCAAATACATCGATTTATCCTATATAAGAAGTCATTCCCTCATTCGAATCGACTTTCATCTCTTCACATTCTACCTCGAAAAACTCTTCTCTATTGAACAAAAATACCCAGAAATACTTGCCAATCTTGCCATCTTGACAACTGCCAGATGATTTCTATGGTGATCGTGGTGGTACTATAGGAAATGATATCAAAGAAGCAGCTGCACCCAAATTCCCGTTTTTCGACGTTTCTAGCTCTTGTTTAACTCTGAGTTAAGCGATATCGATCCTTTCAATACGTCCATTTCTCAATTTGAAAAACTGCTAGAACGAAGGCTATCACAATAAATATTAAAAGAAAAATTTTCATTTTGTACAATTTTAACTAAATTTTTCATTTGATTGTATGATTTTTTCCACGTAATTTGTGAATACTTTTTTGGGTTGAAACCACTTTTTATATTCCTATCTTTCATAAATTAAATTAAATGAAAATAAATGAAAATATCGGAGATGTTATAGGATTTATTATTCGATCCATCAGAACATGCGGAGAATGATGATAACACATGCATCATGGTACGTTTCAAATAAAACAATTCAAGAAGACTTGAAGGTACCATATATGTGAAAGGTGTCATCAAGAAAAAAAGCGGGAATCACCACATGAACCACGTAAATATTTTACTTCACCTACTAACTGAAGTGCACAACGTTAGGTATAGGCGACTCAAACGAGAATGTCCAGCAGATCTGAAATAGATGTCAAAAAAAACTGCCACTGGGTAGGACCTCCCAACGACACTTGAAAGCAACAACAGATAAGCTTATAGAATGGATTTATTCTGATTGTTCGTATTGTTATAATAATTAAAAAAAAATCGATGGAAACAAATTTGAACAAGCCGAATACGAAAAATCACACAATACTATTCTAACAAGAAAAAGTCCCACACATTCACTCTGTTACTGAATTCAATTAATTAATTATACGTATAAGGTTAAAAAAAACTTTTCAAGTTGTTGGCGGATAAACGAGCTTTTGTGAACCCCAATGAAGTCAAAAGCCTACCCTAGACTCACGTTTCGAACAAAATCTCTGCATAATCGTATTGAACCCCCCACGAAAAGATTGATAATTTAAAAAAAGAGAATTGAAATTAGATGAATTCCAAATGAAAAAAATCACCTGCAAAGACAACGCATATAATATTCTACGGTCTTAATAACTGTCATAGTTTTTTAGTGCGACTTCGAAGTTCTCAAGGCAGAATGAAAATAGATCAATTCACAGTTTGGTGACAAGAACAAAATAATGGGTGTATTCTGCTTCTTATCTTCCAATCGTGCGGTACAGGGTACAGATCTGTAACGTAGGATTGATCTTCACCTCTTTGACCACCTTACAGATTTGAGAATAATGCATTTTTCAGTTCCAAAGTACCTGTGATTAAGATAAATGCAGCAACAACTTCAGAATTATTTACGATTCTGATAGTCGATGAAATCATATGCTACAGATGAAAAGCAGAATTCTACCATGAATCGGAAAAGATTGTACAGGGTGATTAGGTTTGAGTTTGTTATAAGATTTATTACTGATTATATGAGATAAATTTTCCGAGATCCAGCCAATCACCATTCTGAATGAATGACGCTGTATATTTCGTTTGAAATTCTTATGTTTTGTCTTGAAAATTATAATCAAAGTAGGTAAAAGTGAATGTTTTCTTCATATTGATGTTGATTCTGATGTGAATCTCGACATACCATATTTTCAATATGATTGTTGACAGATTTCTGTGTACTAAATATATGCAATGATAATAATTCTCGGAGTTCCATTCGGAGTTTTCTCCACCTACTTTATCAACATTTGAGAAGAATCAATAGATTTTGAGCAGAATATGAAATATGTACTCACTTCACATTTTTTTATCGTTGCAATGCGATGAAAAAGTTTCAACGCTGAAAATAGATTAAAATATGTATTCCGAACCTATTTTCATGATCAGGAAGATATAGAAATATTTTATTCAGAAAAAACAAATGATTCAAAATAGGTACATTATATTTCTGGAACAAAAAACAATGACAAAATGTCAACTCAAAATGATAGAGTTTCGGCTTCGACAAAAAATCTAAGTTCTTTGTCATCAATAGGATGATACGTGTATGTACACGTACACGTCGTTCCCATATCAGTAGTTTTTCGTGTTAAAATTCGGGGCAACTCATTCTCGAGTGATTCGGTCACTCATGAAAACCAGGTTCGTAACAAAACCCTGTACATTTTAGGTACAAACCGCGAACAGTCCTATAATACAACTTATCGGCATCATCGAAAATAGAAAAGATTTTTACGAAATAAACTTTTTCGCAAAAATGTCCAGAAACCATGATTACCTGTATCAGAGGTTGGAGAGAACTCAGAATAAAATGAAAATTTCCTCAAACGTCTGATAGACCATCACTGTAAATCATCCTGGATGGGATAAATTCATATTTGAAAACATAAAATATATTTATTTCACTACCTATTCAACGGGAGATAATGTTTATCAGCCTGAAATATCATTATCTAATAAAGCACAGGTGGAAAGTTTCCACCGTTTCGGATATCTACTGAAAAAAAAACGAAAATTTTTTCCTCATTTCGAATCTAATTTAACCAAATAATGTTTTCATTTATCTAATTTTCACATAATTCAAGTCGACTGTCCTTTCAATATTTTTAATATAATAATTCGTGAAGAATATAATCTCACGATTGAAATATTTTAATTCATCATTTCAATGAATATATTTCAGGATAATTGTGATCATGATTCTTGCACAAATGCAGGAGCAGAAAAAGTTCAATTTCAGATTTCTCGCACCATATTAAAATCCCGGCAGAATATCTTCTCCCGCCAGCTGCAATGTTATGCTTATTTCTTCACGATGCAAAAAACGTCTATAAAGCCATAAAACTCGTCCCGTGAACGACATTCCAGTGATGCCGCTTGCTCTAGATGCCACTTCAACCGCTACATGTAAAACTGAGAATATACATATCTGTGAATATAATATACACGAGTGTGACGAGAGCGCCACCAAACTCGATTGCGCGGAACCTCTGACATACAGGACGTTCAGAAATGGTAAAATTTGGCGTCCAGCCAATTATCATCGCAATGTATAGAGGATGCCATGCTGAACCGTTCTGTGTGATTTTCAGCTGATGGTAAAGTGGCATCCGTATATCGGATTACCGCGGATGCCACTCTTACCGCGATTAATATATATATATATATATATATATATGTATATATTTTTTTTTTTTTTTAATTTCACACTTGCTTGTGGTATACATCGAAGTCTCTCGGATAGTCTACCAAGAGAGACTCCGTTTCAATGCGGAGAGACGACTCGTCTTATTATGCCGACGGTGCCAAGTATAACCGCCTTCTGCATCCATGTTATTGTGCTATGAGGAAGTTGTAGTTCCTTCAGGTGTGTGATCGTTTTTTTTAGCACTAGTCCGTTCACGCTCATTATCAAGGGCATAATTTCAACCTTCTTTAACCCCCATAACTCCTTCATCTGCCATGCTAGCGGCGTGTATTTGCTCATCTTCTCCCCGTAGGTCTTTATCATGTTATAATCTTGGGGAACTGCGAAGTCTTCTATTATTGCTGTCTTCTCCTCCTTATTCCAAACCACCATATCAGGTCTGTTATGCTCAGCTCCCAAATCCGTTATTATCGAGATATCCCAGTAAATTTTTGTGTGTTCATTTTCTATTATAGGTGCTGGGATATACATATGGTGTGGGGTGAAATGCTGGATAAGCTGTTTCCCGATGCACAGCATCTGGTGTACCACTTTCCCCTTATTATTGTGGCGGGATAAATATTGAGTCCCTGCTAAGGAGGAGCATCCGGCTGATAAATGTTGGACTGTTTCTTCAGCTCCATTACACAGTCTGCATTTGGTGTTTTCTACTTGCTTCTTCATAATATGATGGGTATAGTTCCGTGTAGGCACCACCTGATCTTGGATGGCGAATATGAATATATATATATATATATATATATATATATATATATATATATATATATATATATATATATATATATATATATATATATATGTTGTTATGATTCCAAATACATATGCTCTATCAGATTTTCTTGGATTTCATTATCAAATCAATCTGAACATTAAATTTCGGAAATACCCGGAAATATATACTCTTATCTCTATTGAGGTATCAACTAAAATTGAAAAATTTAAATCTATCAATCTTTAATATGAAATTCTATTAGGTTTGTCCGAGGGTTTGTCTGAAAATTATTCAATATACAAACAAATTTCTCAAAACAATTGAATTTTCTTATATATAATGAAGAAAAAGAACTCACATCTATGTTTATCTCAGTCTATAGTCCACTCTTTATTACTTCAATTTCGGTTATGTTCCTGTTTAAATGAGTTCAACTTGACAATTAATGTTATTTTGGGAGGAAAGCCAGTTTCTGCTAAAAAACACTGAATGTTCCTTTTTCTTGATATGCGTCTCCTATTTTTATTCTTCCAAACTACCAACTCTGGATCATCAAAATCTTACAATAATATTGTAAATAATTTTCAGCACTTTTCCACACCTAATTTTTTTTTAATTTCCAATTATTGCTTTCACTTTTTATCTTCTTCGATTATTTTTTCAATTTCTCGCCTTCTGTCGATTTTTTTCTCCTTTCTTGTTACCCTGGTTACCAACCTTCTTCCTCCATTCCTACTCTCTTGATTCCTATTCTAAATCACTATGCTACACAGAAGCTATATACAATAATTTCTATCTAAATATTTCTTTTTTAGGTGATGGCCTCAATAGATCTAAATCAATTTTGAATTTGGATAAAATGTTTCTGACGAATGTTATACAAAAATGTATTATTTATATGAAAATGAATGATATATTTGAATTTGGAAAAGACTATAAACAATAATTTATCAAAACGTATCCTTTTTAATTTATAACTTTATATTATACATATTATTAAGAATCATAACAATTCCCCTAAAATTTGTTGAAATTCGAATAATTTTGAAAATTAGGCAAATTGAAACTAATTTCATCAAATTTCTTGATTTATACTTCTTTATACTCGAAAATACTTCCTATATTATAAATTCTTTTGGTCGCACCAGTATTCAAATCATTAAATAAATAACTCTTCACAGGATGCTCTGTTTCTACTTTATATGACCCATCGAAAGGAAATAGGAATTTAGCACATTTATCTTCTCTTCTGTTCGATACCCTTTTGTTTTAACTATTCCTAAATCTCCCTTTTTGAATTTTGTTTTCTGTTTCTTTTTTTTTGTCGTTTTCTTCAAATATTTTGTTGCAATTATTTTCAATTTTTTATTGACTTCATTCACAATCTCTTGATATTGTCTATTGTTTTCCAATTCCTAATTTCTTTCAGGCAATTTATTTTTCATCAGTAATATTGGGCATTCTTCAGTATTTTGTATTCGGCACACAATTTATGAATTTCTTCATTTTACATAAATTATTTTCCCATTCCCTGTGATCATTTTGATTGACAATTCTAAAAAATTTTATATCTTCCCTAATAAAGCTTTCTGCTGTATTAGCAGCTGGATGTCGAATACTTGTAAATCTTAATTGTATATTATTTTCATTCAAAAATCCTTCAAATTTTTCATTTCTCAAAAATGTGGCATTATCAAGTATACAAGATTTTACTGCTCCAAATGCATCTATATACTGTCTTAATTTTCTTTTAATTTCTTCACAATTCGTGCTTTTACATGGATACAATTTAACCTTTTTCGAAAAAAATATCCAAAATCACTAAAATATGTCTATTTCCATTTCTATTTGATATAAAATCACTCAGAAAATCAATTGCTATTAAGTCTAATGGATGACTTGCTGTTATTGTGTTTGTTTGATTAAAATTTGTTCAATTTTTATTTTTACTCAATTGACATTTTTCACATATTGAAGTTATTTCTTTCGCCAGTTTTCTATCATGTTTATTAATATAATTTTCTCTGAATATCAGCCATAATTTTCTTGATCCTATATGTCCATACTCTTCATGTAAATATTTCAAAATTCTTCTGCATAAATCTTCTGTTATCACATATAATTCTTTATTTCCCTCTGTCTTCAAATATATTTAATCTTTTACTTGGAATTTTTGCTTTTTTTTATCTTCTTTTCGTTCCTGTTTCAGAGCCTCAAATTCATGTTGAAGTTGAATGTACTTCTTATTTAACTCTTTTGTTTCGAACAATACTTCATTCAGTTTAGTCTGAAGATCTTGATTGACTACTCTACATCTTTCTTTTTCCATATCTCTTACTTTGGAAAGACTGAGATTATATTTAAAATCTTGTTCTAAATTCATTATATCCTCTGAAACAATAGAAGTACTAGAAGCAGATTTCTGTTCGTTCATTCTTTGATAGTTTACATTTTGAAATCCTCTGCCTATTCCTAGTCTTACTAAATTTTCTCCTTCAAAATTCCTGTTTCTGTTTTCCTCTGATTGTGCTTCCCAATTTCTTTCAAAATCCCCTCTTCTGATTTTATTTCTATCATCATACCGTCTATTATTGTAATTTCTATTATCATCTCTCTCTCTCTTGCATTATCGAAATTCCTATTTTTTCTGTTATTTCTGTCCCTTTCATTTTCATCATTCATTTCATAATTTCCATATTGTCTGTTCCTTTGTTTCAAGTCATTTTCTGTCACATTCAGATATGTCGTAAATTTATCTATTGTATTTATTTGGTTGAATAAAATATATCTATCAATTTCTGGTCCATAATGTCGGCTAATACATTTTATTATTTCCTCCTGTTGCATTTTTGGATCTAAATATTTGGCCAAATTAAATAATTTTAAATGATAATCATTCAAATTACTATTAATTTTGTTATTTAATTTTCCCCATAATAATTCTTGCCTAATTTTGTTCTGCTGTGAAAATCCCCAAAAATATTCTAAAAATTTAATTTTAAATTGTTGCAAGTCTTGTATTTCTGCTTCTCGGCTTATAAACCATAATGATGCACTATTTATCAAATGTGTATGTATGATATTCTTTTGAATTTCCCAATTATTCACTACCTTCAATTTACTTTTGATATCATCCATGAAAATTTTTGGATGCAAATGTTTCATATTTCCATCAAATTTTTTTATATTTTCAGTATTCATAAAAAAATTTGGAAAATCACCAATGCTATTTTTATAAATTTCTTCCATTAAAATTTTATTTTTTTCTTCCTGTTTTAATTGTATATGTCGAATTCTTTCTTCTTGTTCTGTAACGAAGTATGAATTTTCTGTGAGAAAAAGTCAGACTTCTTTTTAATTTTGCATATTTGAATAATCTTTTTCTTTTCATATCAGAGTAATTATTTCCTTTTTATATTTAAACAAGTTAATCCTTTTCATTTCCGAATTTCTCGGTCCGCATATTTATTTAAATATTTCGTTTTATAATAATTCATTTCACAAAATCAGAAATAAACCGTTAAGATGAAAAAGTATCAGACGATGTTATGATGTCGTTTTTCATAGTGGAGACAGATATGAAAAACGCTGTTTATTTCTGATTATCGGGTTTTTTGTCTCAAATATTCGATAAGTCGAAACCGGAGAGATTTTTACCGCCTGGAATATTCGAGAAGTTTGACGATTTTTCACAGATGTTTTCTGCCCCCTCCCCGAAGGTTATAAAAGGGAGATACTCGCCGATGAGGACTCACTTCCAGTTTATTCCTTGATTACTTCACTTCTCGCTTCCAATTGACTTCCAGTTTATTCCTTGATTACTTCAGCTTTACCTTACGACTTCTCACTTCCAGTTCATTCTTCGTTTCACTTCAGTTTTACCTTACGACTACTCACTTCCAGTTTATTCCTTGATTACTTCAGTTTTTACCTTGCGACTTCCAACTGACTTCCAGTTTATTCTTCGTTTCACTTCAGTTTTACCTTACGACTTCCCGTTTATTCTTTGAGACTTTTCAGTTTATTCTTCCTTTGATTTTGAGTTGCTTTTTCAGTTGAGTTACGATTTGATTTTCGAAGCATTAGAGTGCGGCTTTCGAGTAATTATTGGCTATATTAAGTTTCATTTTTTAGTAGTAACGTACTTTCAGTTCCCTTTTCTTTTTATTTACCGTTCCGCAAGAGTGAAAGTGAGTTCCCTGAGGTAAGAATCATTTCCCGTTTTATGAGAATCTAGTGTTTCGATGCAATTTCTTTTGCAGGCTCGTACTGAACCCCTTTTTCTTGCCGTCCGATTGGAATCCTAAGCCACACACCTGACACGGAGTGGTGACTCACATCAGGTGGATGACTGGGGATTACCGAAACCGTCAGTAGGGGTCCGAAGCAGAGAAACACTGGGTTCGATCATTGTTCAATACCTCCTGATTGGGTTTTAATGCTGGTAGCCAACTCATTCGTAAACTAATTACCGTCCGAAGTCACCATAATAAGTCTACCTGATCATATTTACTTTTAATCCCATTTTATTATATATGTATTGCTATTTTCCTTTAATATCATTTTGAAATACTCAGTCTGGCAGTTTGACCGTACCTATATATATTGTAAATACATTTTTCTCATTGTGTTTCAATAAATGTTAAAACCTCAGTCTTATGAATCACTGTTGTCGCTACTACCTTAGACAACACCGAACCCTTCTTCGACTAGTAGCTGCCTAGGTGGGTTTGCTGTTTCCCCTTTAGGAAAAAAATAGCTGGCGCCCGAAGGACCTTTTGGCCAAGTGAGTCTCCAGGTAAGAGAGGGCGAGCAACACCGTTACAGTTCTTGTTTATAATTTCTAAGTTTTTCTGTTACTTCTTCTGTGATATCTTGTTCATATCTATTCATTCTATCTATTGCATTATCAATTTTTTTGTCTACTTCATGATTTAGTTTATTCATTTCATCTTCGTTTTCTTTGATTTTTGTGAGAAATTCAACTTTGTCATTTTTCAGATTATTATTTAAGTTTGATTTAATATCATTAAAGTTTTTATCTCGTTCTTCAAATTTTTTAATCATATTTTCAAATAATCTGAGCATTTTATCCATTTGACTATCTTCTACAGGTTGATTATCTGGTATTTCTTCCTCATTGATTTCATTTTCCTTATTCCTTTTATTCCTTAATTCCATTCTAGGATTGGACATTTTACGATGCTCGAGAATTTATAATTTTTTTTTTATATAAAATCAAGAAATTTGATAAAACTCCTATAATAATATTGATGATATAAACTTTGAAATGAGCAGGAAGTTTTCTGCCCCACGTTGGGCGCCAAATTTATTATGATTCCAAATATAATATGCTTTATTAGATTTTCTTGGATTTCTGAATCAAATTAATCTAAACATTAAATTTTGAAAATACCCGGTAATACATACAGTTACATATCTCTATTGAGGGATCAACTAAAATTGAAAAATTCAAATCTATCAATCATTAATATGAAATTCTATTGAGTTTGTCTAACAATTATTCAATATACAAACAAATTTCTCAAAACAATTAAATTTTCTTATATACAGGGTGAGTCGGGAGGAACGGACCAAACTTCAGGTGTGTATTCTTCAGGTCGAAAGAATTCTAAAAAACTCAAATGTTGTTATCCGATTCTCATTTGTTTTCAAACTATAGGGTAATTAGAATATTTAAACGAACGGAGGAAGCGAACGGTATCTGTAACAGTTATCTTTTGAGGCCCGTGACTTTTTCACTAGAAAACTAGACGATTCCTTCCCGAATTTCGTGCCTGAAGGTGTGAAGTGGTCGTGTGGAATAGTTATAATTTACATTGGACTATTAGTATAGTTTGTTTTGGCATATAAACAAACAATTGCATCTCGATATCGCGATATCGGACAGAACAGCTGTTGCGTTCGCATAGTGGTCAGTCAGCGCACTGGTGCATCAGTGTTGCCACGTGTACCGAGTTTTACTGGAGGTTGATACCGGAATACATCGGAGGTGCCACGTTTACCGAGTCGTACTTGAAGTAAAGAAAATTAGTCATGACTTCTACTCAATGTCATTGCTGTGGGAAGCACTATGAAAACCACTTGGTGCTTACATGTACTGTATGTTGTCATAAGTTCGGAAGCGGCTGTGTGGGTATGTCTTCCTCAGATGTAAGAGTTATTAACTCGAAGAGGTCGATAAATTGGAGTTGCAAGAATTGTGAGAGCATCGGAAGTGATGTAAATTCTTTGAAGGCGGTCATTGTATCATTACAGGAACAAGTAAAAAAACTCAATGAATGTGTTCAGTCCATTACGGATGGAGGTGCCACAACGTCGGTGTTGGATGGAGGTCAATTCAAGGAACTAATTCGGGAGGTTGAGGACCGCATGGAAAGGAAGAATAATCTTGTGATCTATGGACTGCCGGAGCTACCCGGTGGACTGACTAGAGAGACCAGGATCGCCGGGGAGACTGAAGGTGTACTAAAGGTGTTGAAGACAATCAACCCGGACTTCTCTGTTCGCGAACTCGACTTGAATCGTCTGGGGAAGTTCAATACGGCCGCCCCTAAAGCTCGCCCTATTAAGGTCAGGATGGCGAATAGAGCACAGGTATTCAGCTTTTTGAGGAATTCCAAGCAGTTGAGGTCATCTTCTGATTACTCCGGGGTATCGCTTTCGGTGGACAGGACACACCGGCAGATGAGGTACTACGACGAGGTGAAGTCTGAGGTTGAGGTCCGCAAGAGGAACGGTGAAAATGTGGAGCTTCGTTTCATTCGGGGTGTGCCGTCAGTCAAGACTTTAAACTAGTTTGACCCAGTTGCAGTGATTCATTTTACTGTTACTATCAGAATGTTCGTGGTTTAAATTCGAAGACTCATCAGTTTTTGTGTGCGATTAATAGTTGTGATGTTGACATTGTTTTTCTAACTGAGACTTGGTTGCAAGATTGCGTTGGTGAGACTGAGTTGTTTCCTCCTCATTTTAATGTCTACCGGTATGATCGTGATCTTCATGCTAGTGGACGTAGAACTGGTGGTGGAGTTATGTTGGCTGTTCATGATAAGTATCGGTCAGAGCGTATTGATCTGTCAGCGTTGGAAGATGTAGTTCCTTGTATTGATGTAGTGGGTTGTAAGATTTCAGTTCCGGGGTTCACTTATTCTATGGTTGTGCTCTATATCCCACCAAATATTGATAATGAATCTTTTGAAATGTTTTTCGACTCATTGCAGTGTATAGATGCTGTGCTTCGAACAAAATTAGTCATTGTCGGTGATTTCAATGCTCCTTCCTTTATTGATTCAGATTCTATGGATAACAAAAATTTGATAATCAGGTCATTTTCTAATGTACTTGAGTTGAAACAGTTCAATACAATAACTAATACGAATGGAAGAATGTTGGACTTACTATTTTCTAACGTACAGTGTAATATTCGCAGTGATGATTTCTCAGTCGTTGATGTTGACACTTACCACCCGCCGATACATTTCACTTTCAGAAGTGAGGGGCCAATTGAAGTTCCTTTACAATCCGATGTAAGTAGAAGCAACAAAGAATTTAATTTCAGAAGAGCTGATTTTCCTCTACTATACCGCATGGTTTTCGACGCTGATTGGGATTCGATTTTCTTGGGGATTGATCACCCGGACGTTGCGTGTGACAGGTTCTATGCTGCACTGAATTCTATTTTTGATGAGTGTGTCCCTCGTAAGTTATTTAAGAAGCGTCAATTCCCATTATGGTTCACCCCTGAGATAATTAATAATATATATTTGAAAGAAAAGGCATTTAAAAACTATAAAAAATTCCGTACTGATTTCTATTATGGAAGTCCTTGCGAAAGATAGTTAAATCAAAGTTGAGTGCAGGATATCGTAGTTTTCTACAGGAGTCGGAGCGGAGAATTCACGAGGATTCAAGGAGTTTCTGGAGGTTCATTCAGTCCAGGCGAGGTACCTCTAGGTTTCCAGCACAGATGCGGGATGACTTGCGATGCCATGAGGGTACACAGGAGATTGTGAACGCCTTCGCCAAATATTTTAGTTCGGTATTTGAGGTATCTGGAGCCGTCAGAAGTCCATCAGATGTTCCCCAGTTGGTTGCTTCTTGTGTAAATATTGACCTTATAACTGAGGCCGATGTTATAAATGCAAGTAGGAAGCTGAAATGTGGAATGACAGCAGGGCCAGATGGTATTCCAAGCTTTTTTGTGAAGGATACTATTGGTAGGTTGGCGAAGACTTTGGCGATGTTCTTCAATATGATTGTAAATACGACTGTGTATCCATCTCTGTGGAAGGTGGCGAAGATAATCCCTATACTGAAGTCTGGGGATAAAGCCATGATCAGGAATTATCGCCCAATAGCCTTGTTGTCAAATTTCTCCAAAATCCTAGAAATAATTATTTACAACAAAATATTTCCACATATCAAGAATCAGATATGTCAGGAGCAGCATGGCTTCATGCCTGGGAGATCATGTTTAACAAATTTGGCTACGTTTTCTCAGTTTCTCTTCGAAACTTTGGATGATTCCGGTCAGGTTGATGTCGTCTACACGGACTTCCAGAAGGCCTTCGATAGAGTGGATCACCAGATTTTGCTGAGTAAATTGGAACACAGATATGGGTTCAGTACGCAGTTGTCGTGTCTCCTTGGGTCCTATCTCTTGCGTCGCAGACAGTATGTTTTTGTGGAGGGTTTTCGTTCTTTTGAGTATTTGTCTGAATCTGGTGTGCCTAAGGGTTCTAATCTCGGCCCACTTCTGTTTATCCTGTTTGTCAATGATTTGATTCGTGCGGTCGATGTGAATGGGCTGCTATTTGCGGATGATTTTAAGCTCTATATTAGGGTTACTTGTATGCAAGACTGTCATAAATTGCAAGGTGCCTTGGTGAAGTTATTGAAATGGTGTGAGCATAATCGTTTGAAGTTGAACTCTTCTAAGTGTAATATTGTTTCCTTTACGAGAAAAGTGGAACCAATTATGTTTGATTATTTTTTGGGAAATGTTGAGTTATTGAGATTGAACGTTGTTAGGGAGTTCTGTTCGATGGTCAGATGTCTTTTGTTCCTCACATAAACGATTTGCTGAGTGCTGCTTCTAAGTTGTATGGCTTCATAGTTCGCAACGCAAGATACTTTCAAAATTCCGAAACACTTGTTCTCCTGTTTAACACCTTGGTGAGAACTAAACTTGAGTATGCGTCTTTGATTTGGCATCCTATATATTCCTGTCATAGTCAGCGCTTGGAGTCGGTTCAGCGGAGATTGTATAAGTTTCTCTCATATAGAGAGGAAGGTGTTTATCCCCCGAGAGGTACCGATCATACTGCACTCTTGGGTAAATTCGGCGCTGTCTCTTTGGCTGATCGGCGGGGTTTGCAGGCGGTCATATTTTTATACAAGCTGGTTCACGGTAGCGTTGATTGTCCTTACCTACTGGAAAGACTTAACTTTTACGCTCCGAGGTCCAATCTGAGATCAAGGCCTTTGTTCTATTTGGTTCCTCGCAGGAATAATTGCATGATTCGGACGCCCATTCAGCATATGTGTAGCCTCATGAACAACTTGTGTGAGACTTGTGATATTTTCTTTGACAGTCTGACCACTGTGAAGCAAAGATTTCTCAGTTGTGCGAGATAATTTTCATTTAATTTTCATTTATTTTAATTTTTTTCTCATTATTTTTTTTTTTTTGAGATATTGTTGTTAATTTTTCTGTAATTGGGTTTCAACCTGTAGAAAAATAAAGCTGTTTATTTATTTATTTAAATAAGTTCAACCAATATTCAGATCAAGAGTTTCTATGACTATGGATTGGTCGCTGTGGTCGTATTAGTTGACCTCCAAAATCTCCAAACCTCACACCATTGAACTAATGGGGCTGGTTCAAGAACGAGGTATACAAAGTTAAAGTTGACACTCGGGATGCTCTAATTCGACGCATTAGAAATACGGCATTGCTTTTTAAAGTAAAGCACGAATCAATCAGAAAAGCATCGAGCGCCCTTGGCAGACGAATGTGTTTCGAGGTTAATGGCGGGATTTTCGTGCATTTATTAAAATAATGCTATAAATAAAACCATTTTAATATAGAAAATGTTGTTTTTTATAATGACGCTATAGTTTGAGAACAAATGAAAATCGGATAACAACATATGAGTTTTTTTATATTATTTCGAGCTATAGAATACACACCTGAAGTTTGGTCCGTTCCTCCCGACTCACCCTGTATGATGAAGAAAACGAACTTACATCTATGTTTATCTCAGTCTGTGGTCCACTCTTTATCACTTCAATTTAGGTTATGTTCCTGTTCAAATGAGTTCAACTTCACAATTAATGTTATCAATGAGAAGAAAGCCAGTTTCTGCTAAAAAACACTGAATATTATTTTTTCTTAATATACGTCTTCTATTTTCTTTCTTCCAAACTACCAACTCTGGATCATCAAAATCTTACAATAATATTGTAAATAATTTTCAGCACTTTTCCACACTCAATTCCTTGATAAGTTTTTTCTTAATTTCCAATTATTGCTTTCACTTTTTATCTTCTTAGATAATTTTTTCAATTTCTCCCCTTCTGTCGATTTTTTTTCCTTTCTCGTTACCCTGGTTACCAACCTTCTTCCTCCATTCCTACTCTCTTGATTTCTATTCTTAATCACTATGCTACACAGGATCTATATACAATAATTTCTATCTGAATATTTCTCTTTTAGGTAATGGCCTCAATAGATCTTAATCAATTTTGAATTTGGATAAAATGTTACTGAAGAATGTTATACAAAAATGTATTATTTATATGAGAATAAATAATATATTTGAATTTGGAAAAGACTATAAACAAAAATTTATCAAAACGTATCCATTTCAATTTATAATTTTATATTATACATATTATTCAGAACCATAACAATATATATAAAGAATTGTTTACGAAGATTATCTCTGAATATAATAAATTTCTATAATTTCACTGAAGAAAAAATTAATATTGACAAATGTCATATAACTAAATTGAAACCTCAAACACGTCAAATTGTACATACATTTTTTCATTTTCCTTCGATACATAAAACAAAACTAATATGTTCATTTCCATATTTTCAGAAAACTCACCTCTTGTAAGTATTTTAATTCAAAATCAACTGTTACATATTGTTATACTGATGTTTTTCTAGTTCTCCTGAAGATGAAATTAAATTAAATCTCGAAAGATCGAGTTTAAAGAAAAAGAGTTCTTTCTTAACCCAAATATACCTGAAATTTTTTTCTTTCATTTCAATGAGAATTTTGTCAGATTATGATATAAATGGGGCCTTTTCATATTTTTCATCTTGATGTGTACCACTTTTTCAAGAAAAGTTGAAATTTGTGGTGTTCTTTTAACCCTTTCCAGCCCAGTGATGCCATTTGGCACTATCATAAATAAGTGCTTCTACTAATCCCTAGATGTTACTGAAAACCGTCTTGTTGATATTTCATATTCCTAGAAAAGGCATTAGTTGTATGGACATCAAAAATTTCTAGTATAGAGTTCTCTATTTATTTTTATGCACATTTGTAGGTTTGCATTTCCTACTGCTAACATAAATTAGTGAACAGTGAACTTTCTAGTATAATTACTTTCAAATTGCGCTATATACAGACTTGAGAAAAATCGAGGTGGATAATCATGCTTTAGTTTATTCAATAATAGTTTTTGTTTATAGAAATTAGTATCATAATTTACGCCACCACCCCCAAAAAGTTATGATTCCATTTGGAATCATTAGGCTTCATACTATACAGATGTTGTCTTTCATATTGAATATATATTTGAATGAAATATTCACAGAAATAAATATTATATTTGTAGAAATAATGTTGTATTTGTGGAAATATTGTTTTTATTTATTCAGGTTGAAATGACATGTGTTGGGTTGACGGTAAAAGAAGAAAAGCATCTACTTCTAATTCTGGAAGGAGATTTTTCAGACATTCAGTTAGAAAACTCTGATGAAGATGTAGAGGTTGATGTAGAATACAAAGAAGACATTTCTTTTTCAAGAAGAAAGTCAAATACAGATAGGAGAAGCTGCTGCTTCTACTGATTGTGAAGTGGGAGGAAATGTTGGGGACTCGGAAGATTATAGTTCGTTGGATGATATTCCCCTTGCCCGATTACCTAATCTCCTAAAAAAAAAAGGTTCAACCTATCGATGGCGAAAGAAAGATATGCGACAACTAGATACAATTAGCAATAATTCTTTTTCCGAACCCCATTCTACTGAAATGACTCCTCTAAAATATTTCGAATTTTTTTGTTACAAATGATGTAATAGCAAATATTGCTCATCAAACAAACCTTTATTCTGTTCAACAAACTCAAACATCTGTGAACACAACAGAAAACTTCATGTAAATAGAATGCAATTATCAAAAATTACAGCGATAATTGCATTGTAGAGAGTGATAGATCCCTGCGATAATTGCACTGCTCGTATCCATAGCAATTTCGGGAATTATTCACCCGAATTACACTCGTGCATCAAAATGACATGATAATTCTGCATTTCAGCGTGTTGTCTTTGAAAAACTGCTTTTGGTCATTTTCATTTTGGAGAAATAGCCCTCCACCTTCGATGTCGGGCTCTTTCTCCAAAAATGAAAATGAACTCATGCAGTTTTTAGACCACACGCTGTCATGCAAAATTATCGGTAATTTTGATGCCCTTGTGCAATTACTTCCGATAATTGCATTGTAGAGAGCGAAAGATCCCTGCGATAATTGCACTGCTCGTATCCATAGCAATTTCGGGAAATATTCTCCGGAATTATCCTCGTGCATCAAAATGACTTGATAATTCTGCATTCCAGCGTGTTGTCTTTGAAAAACTGCATTCGGTCATTTTCATTTTTGGAGAAAGAGTCCTCCAAATTTGGTGTCGGGCTCTTTCTCCAAAAATGAAAATGAACACATGCAGTTTTTAGACAACACGCTGTCATGCGAAATTATCGGTAATTTTGATGCACTTGTGCAATTACTTCCGATAATTCCCAAATGAAGCCTAGGGATAGTCCAGATTATGACAAATTGTTCAAGATTAGGGCGGTGATAGATGGGATAAGGTCTAACTTGGCGAAGCTGGAACCAGGAGAGTTCAATTCAATTGAAAAAATTATGATCCCCTTCAATGGACGATCATCTTTGAAACAATTCATGAAAAATAAACCTCACAAATGGGGAATCAAAATGTTTGCCAGAGCAGGCAAATTGAAAATATAATTTTTTTTTGTCAAATGAATGTTTATACTGTTTTATTTTTGTGTACAAAATTCGAAGTCATTGGGAATTATTAGAATTATTCGGAATTTTTTAGAATTATTTGAAATCATTCGGAATTTTTTCGAATTACCTGGAATTATTTGGAATTATTAGGAATTATTTGGAATTATTTGGAAATATTTGAAATCATGTTACGTGTGCGAATGCGTATTAGACATAACCTGACATATTTGTATTTCAACAGCAATAAGCCGAATAACAAATAAGTGTCATGTTATAGTGCTTGCCAAAAGTTCACTTCGTGCTTTATCTAATTGTGTTTCGTGCAATTTATCACTGAAGCTATCGAATAAGCGACTTGTGTTTCAATTTATTATATTATGTTTCGCGATGTATAACACTTTTACAACAATCGTAGTAGGAAGGGATGAAAATTGAAATATGTAACTGGACCACTCTGTGTCGGGATTCTGTTGTGTGCTAGTACTTTTATTTCACCCAACGTTTCGCCTGCATCTGCAGTAATCATTTTCAGAGAATTCTTTGTCTTAGAATGAAAATTGACTGTAGAATCACCGCTTTGTTGTCTAGTTTAATCTGGAGCCAGTAATTTTAGCTTCGATAATGTAGAAGGGAGGCGTGTGTTGATGTGTCTGATATTCATTTTGGGTTTAGATTTTTGGAGAGCGATGGGAATAATACCGAATGTCAATGAAGACGTTTGGAATTTTTCTTGTTCGGGAGTTGATCTAAGGCCAACAGAAACTATTGCATTACATTCTGGAACCGATTGAAATGATTCGCAACAACAGGTTTTGAGAGAAATCATTGAAAAACATTTTTCGGAGATGGGAGACGGAGTAGGCAGCACTAAACAAATAGATTTCAAAATTCACACGGATTCATCTCCCATAAAACAGCGATATTACCCGGTTTCCCCTGTTGTACAACAGCATATTGACGTGGAATTAAATAAAATGCTTGAGTTGGGAATTGTCGAAAAATCGAATAGTTCATGGTCCTCACCGATCATATTAGTGAAAAAGAAAGACGGGACTCATAGATTTTGCGTAGACTATCGTAAATTAAATAATGTAACGAAAAGCGACGCTTACCCATTACCATACATTTCGAGAATTCTTGATCGTCTCAAAGGAGCCAAATATTCGTCATCTATGGATATCAAATCAGCATATTGGCAGATACCTATGAAATTTTCGAGTAAAGAATATACGGCTTTTACAGTTCCGAATCGCGGACTTTTTCATTTCGTTAGAATGCCATTTGGCCTGAAGAACGCACCCGCAGTTTGGCAACGCCTTATGGACAAGGTGATTGGAGCTGATCTAGAGCCGTATGTTTTTGTTTACTTAGACGATATAATTACAATAACGGAATCATTCGAAAAACATTTGCATATATTGAATATGCTTTTTCATCGGCTTCGTGATGCTGGGTTGACTATTAGTCGAGAAAAGAGTCATTTTTGTAAATCTGAATTACAATATTTGGGTTATATTGTCGAAAAACACGGTTTACGAGTTGATTCTGAAAAGGCAACAGCTATTATGGAGATTTCTGTACCGAAAACGGTGAAGGAAGTAAGATCATTTCTCGGGATGGCTTCGTGGTATCGACCGAATTTTTCGAGTACTGTGTTTCCTTTGAGTCAACTTCTACGTAAGAACGTGAAATTCATTCGGAGTTCAGAATGCGATCTTGCCTTCAAGACTATAAAGGAATATTTAGTATCTGCACCGTTACTAAGTTGTCCTGATTTCTCGTTACCATTTACTGTCCAAACTGATAGTAGTGATTTTGGTTTGGGGGCTGTGCTTAGTCAACAAACACAAGAGGGTGAGAAAGTAATTTGCTATTTTAGTCGATCATTAAACAAGTCAGAACGCAAATATTCGACAACAGAAAAAGAGCTTTTGTGTGTAGTCTGGGCATTAGAAAAATCGAGACCATATATTGAGGGATCGCACTTCACTGTAATAACAGATCATCATTCTTTAATTTGGTTGCACAATCTCAAAGATCCCAATGGTAGATTGAGTAGATGGGCGGTAAGACTGCAACAGTTCGATTTTACAATTATACATCGGAAAGGGAAAAATCATGTCGTCCCTGATTACCTTTCGCGTTTTGTTCTTAAAGTTGATTGTGACTCGGTTGAGGTATTTACATATTCAGATTTGGAAGATTTTTCTGAAACTAGCGATAAATTTTTCCTAGACTTGAAAACGTCTATAGCGGAAAAACCGTTAAAGTATCCCAAGTGGCGTCTTGAAAATGGTAAAATATACAAATACGTGAAAAGCAATGTACCTCAGCTGTTGCGTGAAGAAAATGATTACTGGAAAGTACTAGTTCCGAAAGAATTTCGTTCGAAACTTATTCGGCAAATGCATTCTATGCCTACGTCCGGTCATCCTGGAGTTTTCAAAACTTATCATAAGATTTGTGAAAGATTTTATTGGCCGAAAATGAAATGTGATACATATATCTTATTTCATAAAGAAGTGTGGTGTTTGTATCGGACACAAACCAGTTCAGAAACCTCCCGCAGGATTTTTGGGTGAACGACCGTGTTTATCTCGTCCTTTTCAGATGATAAGTGTCGATATCATGGGTCCTTTACCTAGATCCACGAAGGGTTATAAATACATTTTCATGGTATGCGACTATTTTTCGTTCTTTCAGTTCCGTTACGTAACGCTACTGTTCCTAAAATATGCGAATATTTGGAAAATGAAGTATTCCTATTGTTCGGAGTAACTCAATATTTAATTACCGATAACGGACCTCAGTTCAAGAGTACAAAATTTACGGCTTTGTGTGAGAAATAAAGAACGAAAATTTTCTTCAACGCCCTAAACCACCCTCAAAACAACCCTACGGAACGATGTAACCGTGTTGTGAAAACTTTGTTGTCCTGCTATATACAAGATAACCATCGAAAATGGGACGTTTACTCACCGTCAGTGAGTTGTTCTATTCGCACCTTAGTACATGAGGTTACGGGATTTACTCCATATTTTTTGTTGTTTGGTAGAGATCCTATTCTTTCGGGTGATCAACATAAAGAACTTGAATTGAAAGAAAGGGACATAAGCGTTGACCGACCAGTGGTTGATTCATTGCGAAGTGTGGGTCTTGATAAGGTCTATACAACAGTCAAGAAAAGACTGGAAAATGCCTACGCCAAAGCTAGCAAAAGGTATAATTTAACAAGACTACTAGTAAATTATAACGTTGGTGATTTAGTGTGGCACAGGAATCATGCCCTTTCTAATAAAGCAAAATTTATTTCTCACAAGTTAAGTTCGAAATATGTCGGACCTTTTGGAGTAAGAAAGAAACCTGGTTCTTGTACATATGAATTAGAAAATAATTTTGGAAATTCGGTTGGAGTATGGCACGTCAATGACCTTAAACCAGGTGCAGATTTTGAGTTAGTTCCTCAACACTTTCTTTACGTGGGGGGGAGATTTGTTACAAAATTTTGGCGGGTGCGCACAATTTTCTATAGTTAGGCTCACCACAATACACGGGGATTGTTTTGAAAAAAAGAACAGAGATGGGGTGAACATACGGTGGAAATATCATTCATATTTTGAACGTAGGCGAGTAGGAACAAAGAGAGAAACGAATTTTTGAATTGAAATTTTCAAGCGATAATTTATATCGGATTTGTCGTTTCCATTTGTGAAAAGTTTTCACTGTATTTTTCTATTATCTGAAAAGAAATTATGCAATTTCCGTTTCACACGGGATTTGAACGCTCCTTCATTATACATCTGTCTGAAGCCGCCACCATCCAAGGTAAATGAAAGAATGAAAATACCGATATTTCAACTGAACTTTTGATGATTTTGTAGGCTTCTTCCTATTACCGTTAGAGATAAATATAGGAGTGGTGCCCCGTTACACGAATGATAAGGTTTTTTCTCTGAACCGAGACAACCACCCTGAGCTACTAGTCCTCACCCCAACAAAAATTCAACGAGTACCCACCGGACAACAAGTGGATGAGTACAATATATATAGATTTTCGATTTAACCCTAATATCAGGGTAGGCTTTATTGTATTCTTTTTGTAAATGAATGCCGACAATCATAAAATCTAAGCCCTTCAGGCACTGTATTACAGCAACATTCCACGTAGCAGAGTTTGATCAATATATGATAGAATATCCCTTGTTTTTTTTCCTTTCAATTTTGTCCAGATTGTTCACTTTGGTGGTTTGAATCTTAATTTTCAGGGGCTTTGCTATTCTAGAAAACCACCTGGAGCCCTCAAACTAATTTCTTTTATTTTTGTGTTTAAACCTACACCCTTCACCACTGCAGCTAAGCCGCGAGCTGTACCCCTGAAAATTATTTGTATGTTACATTATCTAAGAATTTGCAGATTTCAGTGCAACACTCTGCCATCATAAGTCCTTCTGCCGTCCCTGATCTTCAAACTGTTCCTCCAAACTTGGCCAAAGCCGGACCAGGAACTCATTAAAATCGTTTGGCGGTTTTGGGAACTCGATAAGGTACCTGACGCGCTTCCGTTGACCCCTGCCGAGAGAGAATGTGAGATGTTGTATTGCGCTGAAGTCACACGTGAATCCACTGTTAGCTTACCCTTGTTATCTCATCAACTAGGTACCTCTGTCAATGTGGCAACTAGGCAGTTTATTCGATTGGAGCATCGTCTAGACAATAACCCTACTCTTCGTGTTGCTTATCATGAGTTCATGCGAGATTATCTCGAGAGTGGCCATATGGAGTTGGTTCCTGAATCCTCTGATTGTCCACGATATGAGCCATATTATATCCCTCATCATCCCGTACATCGGCCAAATGATCCTCCTTCTAAAATTCGAGTGGTCATCAACGCCTCCTGTGCCTCCGCTAGTGGCAAATCCCTAAACGATCTTCCGTTTACTGGCCCGAAGCTACAAGCGGACATTTCCACCCTCCTGCTTCGTTTTCGTCTACATCACTTTATCTCCACTACTGATATTAGACAGATGTATCGACAGATCCCTATACACCCTGAGCAAAGGGGCTATCAACGTATAGTCTGGCGTTTCTCCAAACAGGAACCCCTCCAATATTATCGCCTGAACACCGTCACGTATGGAGTTTCTTCTGCTCCTTACTTAGCACTTAGGACCCTTCGGCTGCTGGCTTCGGATACCGGACCCAAGTTTCCTGCTGATAGGAAGGTTTTGTTAGATGAAATTTATGTCGATGACATCTTGACAGGCTGTTCATCCGAAGCTGAAACTTTTAAATTGCGTCAGCAAGTTCGGGATCTGCTCATGGCGGGCGGCTTTGAGTTGCGCAAGTGGGCAACTAATCATCTTTCTCTGCTGGACGGTATTCCGTCTGATCATCGTAGAGAATCCTCTTCTATTGATCCCAGTCTTCTTGACCGGGAGCCAAGTCTCAAGATTCTGGGACTTGGATGGAACCCTTCATTCGATCACTTCTTATACTCTGTCCGCTTAAATTCAACGGCAGTCACCAAGCGGACTGTGCTGAGTCAGATGGCTAGAATAATCGACCCCTTGGGATGGTTAACTCCTGTTTTTTTTACGCCAAAATCTTCTTTCGTCAGCTCTGTCTCCTCCATTTGGACTGGGACCAACCTCTCTCAAATGAGGCCCAAACCTCGTGGTTACGGTTCCAGTCCCAACTTCAGATACCGCGATTCATCCCTGATACTTCTTCTTCTGCTCATCAGTTGGTTGGCTTCCGTGATGCCTCTGAATCAGGATTCGCTTGCAACGCTATGACCCTGCCTCGTTTGGAATTATGCGGTTCTCATCTTCTCGCAAAACTCATGCATCACCTGTCCACTCGCGTGTTGCAGCGTCTCGGTGCTGGGAGCATGGCTTTCTGTGATTCTTTTGTGGCCTTGTCGTGAATCCGTGGTGAGAGTCACAAGTCATTTGTTGGCAATCGGGTCGCTGAATTACAGGATCTCATTCCTTCGGATTGCTGGAGACATGTGGTATCTGAGGATAACCCAGCTGACTGAGCCTCTCGAGGATTGATGCCTGCGGACATACATCATCACTTGCTGTGGTGGCGTGGTCCCCCTTGGTTGTCTCTCGACTCATCCTTATGGCCCCTTTCCTCTGTTGATTCATCCCAAACTGATCAGGGGGACGAAGAAGCCAAACCGAATTCCACTTCAATGTTTGCAGATATCTCCAATGAACCCACCTTGATTGATTCCTTTTCCTTGTATCTTCGACTCAAGCGAGTCACCGCCCTTTGTCGAAGATTCATCCAGAATGCTCGTGGTCCAGCTCCCCCTCGGTCAGGTTTTCTCTTCTCTGTTGAGCTTCAGGAGGCTGAAATCTGTTTGATACGGCTAGTTCAGTCTCTACACTTCGCTGAGGAGCTAGAAATTCAAAAACCTTCTTCTCGTCATCGCCCTGTCATGAAACTCCGCTTGTTTTGTGACGAGCATGGAATTCTACGTGTTGGGGGTCGCCATTCATCCTCCTCATTGCCATATAGACACAACCATCCGGTCCTTCTGCCGAAAAGTAATCATCTTATTCATCTGATCATCGATGACGTCCATCTTCGTCTTCTGCACGCAGGTGCTCTGGCAATGCATTCGTTCATTCGTCGACGTTTCTGGATAGTGGACGGACGTAATGTGGTGCGTAATCGTTTGCGCAAGTGCAACCAATGCATCTCTTGCAAACCCCGTCCTCTAATTCAACCAATGGGCAATCTTCCTCCAGAGCCAATATCCTCTGCTGCGGCTTTTCTCACTACTGGCGTTGACTCTTCTGGTCCATTGTATGTGATGAGTGCACGACTGCGTGGAGCCGTCAGCACCAAGGCATATTTGGTTGTCTTCATCTGTTTCATAACGAAAGCGGTTCACCTAGAATTGGAGTCTGAGCTGTCTACCGCAGCCTTTATTGCTGCTTATCGTCGCTTCGTTGCACGCCGAGGTCATCCTTCCTCCTCTGAAGTGGAGTATCGATCGTATATCATCTGTTTTTCCTGAAGCTGACTCCACGACTCGTGTTGCTGAGGTTGCTACTCCTTTTGGGACAATTTGACGACCAGTAGTTAAATTGTGTCCTCTTCCAAGTCAGTAGATGGCTTTGTCGTCTGTTCCCTCCTTTCGATTGATCGTGCAGAAGGGATTCTTCAGGGCGGGCGGTATGTCCAGTCGGGTAGTTTGTGTTGCCTAACTTTTGGGGTAATTCGTCCTGTCACTGGTTCCTCTCGCGGTCGTACTTGAACTACGACAGTAAACAAAAATCGCCATCTTGAACAATTCATTCTTCTATGTTACGAACGTAACGTCGTGTGGATTTCGATATGTTTATTGTCTGAGTTACACGAAGTAATAAATATTCGAGTTATTACCTGAATTATCGTCTATTCTCGTAGCGATATTGCACCATCCGATTGACAATTTCTGATACAAAAAGTTGAGCAACTTAAAGTGTAGTGCCCTTAGTGTCTTGAATCGTCACTAAAGTGATTGCCACGACGCCAGTACAGAGGAGGTTTTCCCCCTTTTCCATCCCTTATAACCCCTTTCTGTTGCTGAATTTGTGGTTGGTCACCGATCGTCAACTCACCAAGTAGAGGTAAGTGCATTCATTTTGGTTGCTCATCTATCATCTGAAATCGGGTCCAGTTTTATTTCGACTGAACCGTTTATTGAGGATAATGAAAAAATCTATTTGAACAAAAAAACTATAATGATCAGTAACATTAAAATAGAATAAAATAAAAACCAAAAAACGGAAAAAAGTAACAAAAACGATGCAAAATAGGTTTTAGTATATATTATACTAAATGGCTATACATCTAGCACTAAGGTAGATTACATATTGACAGATATGGATTCGAGCAGTTGCAAATCCTACACTACTGAACCTTGTCTCAGTGATCATAAGGCTCTCTTTTTAGAATATACATTTTCCAATCCAATAGAAAATCTTAATAGGGAAAAACCTGAAACAAAATATGTCAGGTGTGTATCAGCTTCTACTCTTGATGATTATACTTAAGCCCTTTCCAACACTAGATTTAATAATATTTGTGATGATTCCGATGTAGATACTAGTTTTGAGCAATTTGTGGAGATTCTTAAATCCTTAATAAATGAAAGTTTTCCTCTGAAACGTATTAACTTTGCAAATAATGCTTGCATCGGTTGGGTTACCTCGGATATCAGAACAGCTAGTGCGCATCTGAAAGACCTCTATTGGCTCCATGCTAACTTGAAGACTCAAGAATCACTCAATTTATACAAAACAGCTAAGAGAGATTATAAGGTTTTGCTGAGACAAAGCAAGCTTAAGTATCATGAGGGTCTTCTAGCAACATCACAAAATAAAAATAACACCATTTGGAATATAGTTAAGATTGAAACTGGTAAGCAGTCTCGTAGTAAACATGATATTGCCTTGGATATGGAGGGTACCTTATGCTTTGACCCACCCGAGGTTGCAAAAATGTTTGCAAAGCACTTTTCAACTATTGCTTCTCTAGAACTTGAGCGTTGTTATGGAAATGATATTTCAAAGTCGTGTTCAACCGCTTCGTTACTATGTCATACTTTCTTTTTTTATCCAGTGTCTGAAACTGAGGTCATTAATGTCATTAGTAATATGAAGAACAAAAAGAGCACAGGCACAGATTACATTTCTTCCAAAATTTTGAAAATATCAGCTGAATACATTGCACATCATTTTGCTGAACTCATTAACCTATCGGTGTCATGTGGTACATTTCCGACTATTCTTAAAAAATCTATGGTCATTCCAGTATTTAAAAAAAATAACATAAACGACATAGCTAACTATCGTCCCATATCCGTCTTAAGTGTGTTATCTAAGATTATAGAAAAAATTGTTCTCGAGCGGATTACTGATTATTTGGCTAGGTTTAAAATCTTGACAAAATGTCAACATGGCTTTAGACCGGGCCATTCAACGGAGACAGCAGCATGTTCTTTTGTAGAATACGTTTACGATAGGTTAGATGCGGGCCAGTTGGTCGCTGGAATCTTTTTTGATCTCTCACGAGCATTTGACGTTCTTGCGTTCAATTTCATGTTGAATAAATACTACAGCCTGGGTTTTCGTGGCATTTTCCTGGACTGGCTCTACAGCTTTGTTTCGGGAAGGACTATGAGAGTTCATATCAAGAATGCTTGCTCAAATGATTATAACATAACTTCAGGAGTGCCTCAGGGGTCGGTACTGGGACCTCTTTTATTTATTCTATTCGTTAATGATCTGCCTGACCATGTCCGCGGTTTTAAGATCACATTATTTGCTGATGATACTTCTATTGCGGTGGCGGCTCGGAGTTTTGAGGAACTTACATCTGCTTGCAATGGGCTTATACGTGATTTTTCTGACTGGTGTAAGGTGAATTCACTTATAGTTAACGTCCATAAAACTGATTGTATCTACTTCGGAATCAAGAATATAGGTAGGAGTCCATTGAGCATAGCATATTCCAACACAATTATTGAGACAAAAGAATGTATAAAGTTTCTAGGGATTTATATAGATACTAATCTAAGGTGGTGCCAACATATTGATATGCTGAGTAAAAAGTTAAACACTTCATTCTATGCTATAAATCGTGTAAAACATTCCTTTCCAACGAAATGTTTGTTAACAATCTATTACAGCATGATCTATAGCCATATAGCTTATAATATTTTATTATGGGGAGTGTCATCGGATGTTGGTAGAATTTTCATCGCGCAAAAGAGAATCCTCCGCATGATATTTAACCAGGAGCCACGCTCCTCTTGTAAACCATTATTTATAAATAATAATATTCTAACCGTTCCCTGTTTGTATATCTATAAATGTCTTATATATGCTAAGGATAATGTAAATAACTTTACAACATTGTCGAGTTATCATTCTTATACTACCAGAAATAAAGATATTTTCTCTTTACCGAAGCATAGAACTAGTAAATTCGAGTGCTCTCCATCATATAAAGCACTTAAACTATATAACCACTTGCCTAGTACAGTTAAGTCTTTGTGTAGATTTAGGTATAAAAGAGCTGTGAGAGAAATTTTGTTGAAAAAATGCTTCTATAGTGTTGATGAATACTTGCAAAGTGATTTACTTGTTTAGTTTGTAGGTATATTGACGACTTGTCCTATACATTGATTTGTCAGAAAGGATCAATAAACTTTATTATTATTATTATTAATTATTATTATTAATTATTATTATTATTATTATTATTATTAATTATTATTATTATTATTATTATATAGTAAGTTTCTTCATCTGTCTTTCTTTATAAAAATGTCTTAGTTAACCAACAAAAATATTACAACTAGAAAAAAATACACCAGAAGAAAAATCACAGGGCGGTGTTCAGATGGTGGTGAAGCGGTCATACATCCCTGCTCTTCCACTCAAACCCTGATGAAAAATATATTAACAGAACTGATTCTTGAGACAAGAATGACAAAAAATCAGTACGAAAAATTAAATAAACTCTCTAGCTTTGAAAGTGTCATATAACGACAAAAAAAAAACAGATAACTGATTACTCAACCCGCACTGATCCCCATATATCAATCCCCAGACCCTAGCTTTGAAGGATGATCTTTCGAATAGTGACAGCCTATGAGGAGGAGGGGATATAAGTCCTCTACTACGTGTGTTTAGATCATGGACGTCAGACCTGAATGTTATCTTTGATACAGATACGATGGTTTTCTAGATAAAATAATACGGTGGTAACAAACTAAGGCTGCCACCAAAAACCTGTTACGCATGTTCAACCACCTGACATCCACCAATTTTTGGCTTATACGATCAAACTTTCGAATTCCAAAAATAAATCTCAAGCAAGAATTCTGAATTTTTTGGATCGAGTTCAAAGTCACCTGATCCAAACAAGAAAACAATATCTGAGAGCAATAATTGAAGCAGGACAACCCAAAGAGTCGCAGACAGCCCTCTTTATCTCAACTGGCAAAACAGTGCGGTGAGGATAGATCAGCCTCAAGGCATACAGTGATCGCTTGATGCAGCCTGTGATCTGTAACCTATAACGGAAAGAATTGTCCATTATCAGACCCAAGTTACGAACACTCTTTACAATAGGAATCTCATCACCACCAATGAAAAAGTGGATCACCTCACCGGACCCATCGCATACAGACTGATTGCCGAAATGTATCGCACAAGATTAATTGGGGTTGATCGATACGTTGTGTTGCTCAGATATCTCCTGGATGGTCGCCAGATCATGATTCAACTTTCTAACCCTTTCGTCAATATCACCAGCATCCAAACTAATATAAAACTGAGTGTCATCAGCATAAAAATGGGCATTACACTATTGAAGGAACCTCCGAAACATGTGGCTATAAGTGATGAAAAGCAGGGGACCCAGAAGGGACACTTTGTGGCACGCCTATTGATATAGATAAAGGATCAGACAGAGAACCATTGATTTTGACACGCTGACTTCTGAATGAAAGGTAGCTCCGAAACAATGACACCGCGTCATCAGAGAATCCTACGTAAGACAACACAGCAAGTTATAACTTGTGAGAGATCGTATCAAATGCCTTTGAATAATTCAATGAGACTAACGCTGTCCTCTATCCGAATTCTCTAAGATATCAGCACTTATTTTGAGAAGGGCAGTCATGCAACTGAATCCACGACTAAAACCCGATTGATATTCCGGAAGCACCTCAAACTCATTTAGATGTTCAATAATCTGGTGATAGAGAACCTTTTCGAATATCTTAGAGACGGCAGGCAAAATGCTACATTCCGTCTCTTTGGTATTGGTAAAACTATGGAATTTTTCCAGGCCGAAGGATATTATCCACTCAATATCCAGCTGTTCGTTATAATAATAATAATTATTATATTTATTGATCCTTTCAGACATGACAATGCATGTATAGGACAAGTCACAAAAAATCATAGACATATTCAGACATTATCTAAATTAACAGAAAAGTACTCATTTACACTATAGAAACAATTTTTTATAAGTAGACTTTTAACAACTTTCTTAAACCTGAAGATATTAAGGGATTTTATATTCTTAGGGAGATGATTAAAAATTTTTATACACTGATACCTAGGTGACATTTCAAACTTGAAAGTTTTGTGCTTAGGAATAGTCAAAATATCTTTATTTCTTGTATCATGGGAATGAAAGCTGGACAGTTTTACCATACAACTCTCATTCTCCTTTACATAAACCAGGCATCTGAAGATGAAAATGGAAGCTAGTGTAAGCATGTTGTTTTTCGGGAATATAGTTCTACAAGAGGTTCGCGGAGCTACATTGAACATCAATCGCAGAATTCTATTCTGAATAATGAACACTCTACCAGCATCAGAGGAATTTCCCCAGAGCAAGATGTTGTATGAAAGATGACTGTATACTAGACTGTGATACACATTTACAAGGGAACTCAGAGGGAGTATTTTTTTGACTCGGCTGAGTGCATAATACGAACTGTATAGTTTTTTACACACCGCGTCAACGTGTGTGTCCCACCTTAAGTACCTATCAATGTATATACCTAGAAATTTCGTGGAATCCTTCGATGAGACGATAGTATCGAAATGACGAGTTGTGAATTCATAACTATCATTATATAATGAAAAGAAAATACACTCAGTTTTGCTCAGATTGATCATTATTGCATTGAGATCGCACCATTTAACAAAACAATGAATCAAAAGATCACACAATTTTTTCAAATCTTCCATGGTATCTGCTTTTACGACCAATGAGAAATCATCAGCAAATAAGATAGCTCTCATTATTTGGGTGACGTCTTTACGGTACTTAGTAATACTAATAAACAACTTCCTCAAAGTTTCAGGAAGATCGTTGATAAACAATAAAAATAAGAGTGGTCCCAAGACAGAGCCCTGAGGCACACCCAAACTGAAATTATGCTCACTGGAAAAAGATTTATCAACTCTAACAGACGCAACTCGGCCCTCAAGATAACTAAGAATCCAGTTGTAAAATATACCTCTAAATCCCAGATTGTAACATTTGTCTAATATGAACTGAAACGAGAGGCTGTCAAATGCCCGGGACAAGTCAAAAAACAATCCCGCAACATGTGACCCCTCATCGAGACAGTCATAAACAAATTCAACTAAATGTAGGGCACCCGTTTGAGTTGAGCGGCCTGATCGAAAGCCGTGCTGTGCAGCATCTAGGAGCTTAAATTTATCAAGGAATTTCATCATTCTATGGAAGACCAAACGTTCAAAAACCTTCGATAAACAACTTAGGATAGAAATGGGTCTATAATTGAAGACATCATGAATGTCTCCTTTTTTATAGACAGGAATAACTGTAGCTTTTTTGAGGACATCAGGAAAAACCCCTGAACAAATTGAATTGTTCACTAAGTGAGCAAGATGGCGACTAATAGAAGGACCTATCTTCTTAAGGATACGTGCTGAGATGCAGTCAGCACCTGAACCCTTGTCATTTCTGAGCGTACACAGGACATTGGCAACTTCATGTTCTGAAACTGGATAAAAGAAAAAATTAACATCAATCATAGAAGACGTGGTGCATGCGGAAGATAAGGTGCCTTTGTAATAGTGATTGAGGCTGGTCCCAGCGGTGGTGGCGAAATGATCGGCAAAAATTTCCGCAACTGCTCTAGGTTCATCATATGAAACATCGTTCACAACAAGCCTTATGGGTTCCTGATCATGACGTCTTCTACCTGTCATAGTATTCACTAGATTCCAAATAGTTTTATTTTTATTAGCAGAATTTTCTATAAGATTGCAGTGATAGTTCAATTTAGCATTTGTGATCAGTTGACTGTAAGAATGCTTGGCTTCCTTATACAGGTTATAAGTAGACAAGCACCTCATATTGTTATGTAACCAGTGAAGGTTCATTAGGTTTCGTTTTGCCGAGATGATTTCCAGACTAACAAAGTTTTGATCACAGTAATTTTTCCTAGCGTACCTCATAAGTGGACAACAAGTTTCAAATATATTTGTTATTAAATTGATAAATGATTCAAAGCCATCGTTAACATATGGGTATCTATATATGTCTTGAAAATCACAATTAGAAACACAGTATTCAAAATCAGCAATATTTTGGAGGGATAGATTTCTTACTAGCTGACTCGATTCTATTTTATTCTCTGTGTTAAGCCTGATAGATAAATCGAGGGAAAGAGCTCGGTGATCACTGATATGGGGTTCATAAACATCTGCATTATAATCAAATATATCAGCATTTGTCAAAATATAATCAACTTTTGAGATTGATGTATGTCCAGTGATGTCTGTGAAGACCCTAGTAGGAATCTCTGAAGAAACCTTCAGGTTGAAACAGTTCATCAAATCTACAAGCAACTTACGGTTACCACAGTCCCTCTTCAGGAAATCAACGTTAAAATCACCACAGAGAAAGAGGATATCAGCTGAATCAACGCAATAGTTCAAAGCAAGTGACACCCTATCCAGGAAGACTTCTAAATTACCCGAACAAGGCCGATACACACTTAAAATGGCAATTCGACATTTACATGCCATCAATAAGATACCACTAATTCCACATTGCATTTCCTCAGAAAAACGCGATACATTCAGACTCTTCACCGACAGGCCAGCCCTTGTATAAATCATAGATCCACCATGGGCTCTGTGAGGACGGCAGTAGTAGTCAGATTGGATATAACCAGGGATGGTCATGGTTTTAACACAAAGAGGGCTGCACCAGTGCTCAGCAATGCTTAAAACATCCGGATTTTCTTCACTTAGGAATGACTCTAGTAAATCTAGTTTATTTGAGAGACACTGTACATTCAACTGTATGAGCTTCAACCTTTTTGTTGGTATTTGATCGGTCATGGGGCAGCTTTTCTCTTGAGATTGGGCTGAAAAAAACGGTAGACATTTGCTCTGTTTGGCCAATTTGATGTATCGTTAGCTTTCTCACACTCAGAAATGGGCAGGACCACCTTAAACGACGAGTAACAACTCTCGGGGTATCTCGAAACAAGTTTCTCACACTTGACATTGATGAAATTTTTACTCAGAAAACTTAGTAAACCTTCAGCTGTGATTTCGGGCCTAAGATTTGATACGTGGAATGCCCTAGTCTTTTCAATTCCTTCTATAGAAGATACATCAGAACTAGTGCCGACGACTAATGTACTTCTTCGTTTTCGATATGTCCTCTTTCGTGAAACAACATTCCATTCCTTATCCTCATTCACATGATTCAAACTGCTAGTTTTAGTCGGTAACTGCATCTCGTTACTTTTACCATTTTCAGCTGTTTCGGGTAAAAGATTAATGGGAGCGCCAGAAGACAACGCTGCCCTAGTAGCTTTTCTATTGGGATCTTTTGATACAATCAGTCCGTCACGATCGGCAGTTGCGGTTTCCCGAGCAGTATCCGCTAGGCTGATAACTCCCGATGATGATTCATCAGTGATATTCTCTGATATGACTTTCCCTTGTGTCGAGACTTTATCAGTTCGCATATTGGTATTTATGTTTTCTAGTTTTTTTGCAGAAAGGTTATTAATCACCGTATTTTGTTTCACCAATTCCGCTTCAAGAGTGGAAATCTTGAATCTCAACAGCGAATTATTATCCATTAAAAGCGAATTTTTGGCTTCCAATTCATAAATTATTTTGAGGAGAAGTTCCTGATGGGTGGACTCACTACTTAGATTTTTATTAGCACTGTCAGGCATAGGGGATAAATCACTTGAAGGAACAGTTTAGTGCAAATGTTACACTTTGCACTATTTTTAGCAATTGATCGTTTGCAATATCCACATTCGGAAACATTAATTTGCAGAGACTCGCTCGGACCGACTTTCCGGTTCGTCATCTTGCGACAGAATAAAAGGACAACACAATTTTAGCAATGAAATGCTCAAATTATCCGAACCAGAAGCATTTGACTTGATGTCATGCAAATATTTATCAATTATTACCTCGTCGACCAATGAAAAAGATCTTTTCTCCACAAATACGCAAAAAGTGTTAGAAGAATAGTACCTGAGAAATCTATCCGATGAACTCTTTGGATTATCAGGTATGGAATTAACAAAAAAGTCATTTAATTTATCAGGATCAGAAAGATTATACGGAATCTCAGAACTAGGCTTGACCCACATTTATATATCTGAGTTTCTTCCACAAATCTCCTTCATTGTGAGCCCGAAACATAGTAGAAAAATTATCTCTCTTAGAATTACGGATTTTTAGGGTAGTCAAGTTGCGTAATTCTTTATACCTGACCCAGTCCGATTCCCGCCTAGACCTTCTAAACTTAGCTTTTGCTCTGTCTCTAGACTTCATGAGTTCCCCAATGTCAGCTGATAGCCAAGGAGCCGGCGGCTTGGTTATGCGACGTGAAACTAGTGGGGCGTGTTTGTCAAATAAGCTAACCAGAACACTATTCAAGATCTCTAGCTTCTCATCTATATCATTAGTTTTAAACATATCACCTGAGGCAGAGAACTCCAAATCTCTCTGAAAAGAATCAAGTGAAAATTTACTGAAATTCCTATAGGACACAAACTTGGGACGGCTTTTATAACCAACCACAGAAACAGAAAATTCTTTTCTCTGCCTGGCATGTCGCAGCCATTCCTTTACATATATTTCGAAGTCTTTTTTCGAAATTCCTGTATTTATTGATTCAACATATTTTAATTGATGAGAAGATAAAAATATAATTTCCAACGTTTTTAATTTTTATTCGTTTAGGTGTATTAGGGTCGGTTTCACAAAACTTCGATTGTAGCGTTAAATTAATTGCAGCCACCGCGATTTGTTGAAACTTCAAAACGAGTGGTTCGAATTTACGTAAGGTTGTTTAATCGTACAATTAAAGCTTTGTGAAACCTGCCGTAAGCCATTGAAAATTTTCTGGTCAACAAATTTACAAGAATTATTTGAATAACGGCGACGATTGTGTTTTACAGTATCGCGGCTACACCTCAAATCAATTTGAAAAAAGAACCTCAAATCAAATACTCACTATCTTCATAACGGGAATTTCAGCAATTTTATAATTTGACCTGAACAAAGTTCGGCAGTTTCGTCGGTGAAAGTCCTTTTGAGGCATCTCACCACGAAATCTTTGCTGCCGTTACCCCCAATGGCCTCATATGTTTTGTACTGGAAAATTTTGAATTTGGATGAGGTAAACATTTGTGCTAGAAATTATAAGACATAACAAATCAAAATGAGATCAGATTTCAAAGCAGTTCAACTAAAGATATAATAATTAGTTCAAATCCAGGCTTTCCAAAGATGGTGATATGAAACAAAAGATATGAATTACTAAGTAATCTATACCGACATCACTCAATATTCAGAAAAATTAGACCAGTGGAGAAATCAAAGGACTAGTTTGTTTCAAGTATACTAACTTTGTCAATAAGCAAGATTTAATTTCATTCGAATGCTTCAATTGTGTTTATGCGAATTTCGCATTGAATTTCTTACCAATTCATTCTTCAATATTGTTGAAATACTTCTCATTAATTTGAATTCCAGATTATTGAAATCGATAATGAATCAAAATTATAAAATATTAAAGATATCGTGAAATGGTTTCTAATGATGCTTTTCACAAAAATCGAACCCCGGACTCCTTTCAACATTTTGATCTGTAGGTAAGACCAGAAGTACCACAAAGAGCCAAAATCGGGCAATTTGGGATACAATGTACATGTACACCACTATTTCAGACAAGTTAAATGAAACTCAATTATTGCTGCGCTGGCCTATTTGATGGAATTTTTAAATATCTTCAGAACCAAATGAAATATATAATTGTTTTTTTCTAAATCAAACATTTCTGCTCCAACACACATATAAAAACTTCATTATACGATAATTATATGTAGAATGAAATATCAAAATATTTAGTTTACAACAATACCTAAAGAATTTACTTACCAATTATTGCACTCCAATTGAAGAAAACCAAAAAATTTTAATATCAGATCGAAGGAACAGGAACTTCTCGAATCGAACACTAGTCACAAAATGATGGAATTGATCCCAAAGAAAAAACCCAAGTCTAAAAATTTTTATACCTTAAAAATCTCAGACGTAAAAGCATCTCCTTTCCTCTTATCAGTGCGAATTCTATGGTCCACACCGGGTCCTTATCTCGAGAGAAAAATATCCCGGCCTAATGTAATTAGGGGCAATAAAACCTGGAGGCAGCAGTTTCTCTACAGTTGAATATCGAAGAAATCCTCACTCAGGTTGCAAATTCAGCATTTTTAATACTAAATTTGGCATATTTGATTCATATATAGCATATATTTTTGGCATTATGCATATAGCATATAGTTGAGCATATCTTCGAAAGGGAAAAGAGGAAAACATTATTGACGGACATTTTCTAATATTTCGAAATCAACAGATGCACAAGAACCTACTGATTTTGGTACTTCTTTCACAGTTACCCTCTTCAATGAAACGAACAAAGGAAGCGCAGAATTTTATAGCCTCAATAAGTTTTTATGAGCTTGCAACAACCGATATATTTACAGGAAATATCTAAACAAACTCGGAAAACTCTTATCGACCCGGCCGGACATCTGGCTCTTTTTCTATCTTCCTATCTATGAATTAACGCGAAGAGTCGATAATATTCGAAATATTTTCAAATCCAGTGTCCCACTCGTTACGTGTATCATAATATGTTCAAGCACCCTTGGTCTTCGAGATACAAATTTGAAATGCTTTGGAAAAACCCGTTATCGTAACTTTTTTACTGTATATTTTTTTGGGAGCTGAGAAATCATAAAATGAAAAATGTCAAACATTGGTTTTTGTGAAGTATCAAAGCTCAAATTACCGAGATTCAAATTCAAGTTAGAATTAAAACGAACAGTTCTTCCGCATTCAGAAGTTTCCAGTAAAGTGCATATCTATTTGAGAATATTAAGATAAAACATATTTTATTAATATCTATACCACAACAACCATATTTCAATTCATTCGAGTTCGAGAAAAACAGTTCTGACAATAAAAAAATTACAATTTAACCCAGGACCTAGAAATATTTTGAAATCTGATAACTCAGAATCCCCATATTCATTCACATTCAAATGTTGTCAGTCGAAGGAAATTTATATTTCAGAACTAACTATAGAAAAAGATATCAATGAAAAACTAGCAATTTTTGACACTTTTCCAAATGAAAAAGCATATTTTTGGCATTTTCTGAACGCAAAACTAGCATATTATTCAGTTTCCCCTAAGATAACAACACTGAGTAACTCAACACTCTCTGGCTATGAGTCACAATACGAACGAATTTTTGCATCACATGGGAATCACATTTGAGACATCTTTATTCATCGTCAGAATGTCGAAATTTGTGTTCAACATTTCGTTAAAAAAGCGATATCACAAAATTACTAGGTTTCGGACGCATATAATAATAATAATAAAGGCCTTTATTGAAGACGAAAATTATATAGTTTATTTCAGTGATACCAATGGGCGAGGTCCAGTTCGCCCGGGGTATCTCACTGATACACCCCGAATGTCTGTTCAACTACCCTATATGCGACATCACAATGAAGATTTCATTTCATGTTGAAAATGTAGCTCCACAAAAGTGTTAGGCGATGTAACGTGTTTGCTGGGGTTTAACTGCCTTACAGTCGAATTCAAGACCACCGTCGGAACGAAACACTTCAACTCTATGTTCAGCAGTGTCACACTCGTGTAGGAATGTCCTCAAATGTTCCACGACTTTTGATTTGTTTTTCATCAAAAAGATAGGAACAAATCATTAGAAGTCGTCTTCGAAAACTACATAGTAACGATAGTCATTTAGCGAATTCACCGACATAGGTCCATTCACATCAGCGTGAATCATCTCACCAACGGTTACCGAACGGTCTTCTCGAGTATGAAACGTTTTTCTGTGCGATTTACTGAGGACGCATCCATCGCAGAACGAAGCAGTGTCCGAGCACTTAAGTGATAAACCGAATCGAGATAATACGTCACGAACATGTCGTTTGTCCTGATGGCCAAGTCTCTCATGTCAACCTTGTAGAACTTCTTCTGCCGTCGCCAAGTTAACTGCTCCTTGTAGATTGGGAGGTTTCACTCTGAAGTTCATAACGAAAACGTTAATGTTTCCATTTCGTCGAACAACAGCAGCCTTTCGAATTCCGGTACGTACCATACATCGTTACAGATGACCATTTTCCATTTATCAGCACTTCGATGTCAACACGACCAGATCCATAGGCCAAAATTACTTCACTTCCTGCAGTTTGCATTTGCTGTGGATTTTTTGAATGTCGATAAGTGTTTATTTACAGACATATGATGAGTTGTACCAGATTACGAAATCCAGGAATCTGCTGATACGGAATCCTTGTTTACCAGAAAACTTGATTCAAGAAATGACTCTGAGTTACTGGTCTTGGAATTGGAAAGATTTTGATGTTTGGACTTTTCGGCGTCTACTCTCTTACGACAGTTTGCAATGATGTGTCCCATTTTTTTGCAATAAAGGCAAGTTCTTTTCTCTTTCTTCTTTGAATTCTGTTTTGGTTTTTCAGATTTCGGAAGAAAAGCGTTACCCAAAATGAATTATTATTTTCATGAGTATTCTCAATAGAATTTTCGATCAGTAGCTTGCTGAATTGCTCTGACTCTGGTATTTTATACCGAGTCGATCTTTAATACTGGTATTCAGGACCTAGGGTTTTGAAAATATTTTGGTGAAGAAGGGACAGTTGCAGTTTCGCATTGGGGTTACCCTTTTCCAGTTCGTTACACAGGTCATCAAACGAATTCGCCAGTGTGGACGTATGCTTTGAAACAGAACAACACTAATCTTTTGTTGTTTTTGTCAAAAAATGCATCGAAAAGGGTGTATAATATCTGCAGCGAGGTTTGTTCGTACACAGATATGAGAGTTTTCCATATTTCACTCGCATCGGTTTTCTTGCGAACGTAAATCGAAGGTTCATCATCCAGTGCTGTACCGATTATTCGCGCCGCACGAGCATTGTCCCTTTGCCAACGTTTGTATGCATCGGAGGGCTCCTCGTCGCCGAATTGATGGACACTTTCGTGTTCCGTCCGGGAACGAATAAAGGCACTGTTCCTTCAAACAAAGTGTATATTTTTATCGAAATTGATGAAATATTATCGTAAATATCGTTAAGTGATTTTTGCATTGAAAAATATTGATTGGCAGAACTGTTTTCCAGCTCATGAATTTGACAGATATTTAATAACTCATTGGCACGAGGCCAACATGTCATCAATAAATATTACTGAAAACAGTGCTAGAATGAAATATTTTAACATTGTTTTGTTCTACGAGACGAGGCAGAATGAACGGATTTGACACATAATCGAAGAGAGATTTTTTTTTTCTATTACGTCCATTTTTATCTAGTGATTTTATGCTATTCCGTATGGACGGATCACTTCTGAATATCAATTTACTGACGGACTCTGCATGAAGATTCCCGATGTTTTTGTCGACAATTTCGAAATGAACTACGAATGAGAGATCGTTTCTACCGTCGTTATTCACGGACTGAATTTTGTTCGAATTAGGAGATGCTGAATTATTCCATATCACTCTTAATGATTGAGATGGGGTAACACTTGGGATTCGTTGGTTGGAATTTTCTTCTGAAACATCCAAATCTGACTCGTTTTCAAACTGATTCTCACTCAAAATCACTTCGAATGCTTGAGATATCGCCTGGAATCCTGAGTCTCTATCTCTATCAAGAGGTTCCGCATTGGAATCATTTTAGATGAAATATAAAATTTTTCACCTTATCAACGTGAATTCGAAAAGCCACGGAAGAAAACACCTTACATATTATAATGATAAACAAGAGACGCCCGTATCGAAATCTCGACGGCAACTGGACACATTTTTTTATTCGGTTGACTTTAGAAAACCTTCCGAAGTAAACTTAACCTCGATTTTTATTAACAACTAATGTTGACACCTTTTTTCTTCATTTCAGGATCATCTACGCTTGCAAATTTTTCTTTTTTTTTTGCGTGATCCAGGATGGTCCATGCCACCAGAGATATGAGGGTTGAGTCCTCTTCATAGGGGGTCCGCAGGGTAATCTTCATCTGTGACATGTCGCCACTGTGCAAACGTCGTATTTTCTTGAATTTCGGCAATTGTGTTACTTACAAACGGCTTTAAATTGTTGGATGAGAGTTTCAACCAACTGAGAACAATTGAAAGAGAACACTGAGAAATATACAAGACAAAACTCTACACAACAGGATAAGAAGTGAAGACATCAGACAAAAATGTGGAATACACGACATAGGAAAGTGAGTCAGACAGAGAAGAAGATATTGGAATAAATATATAGAAATAATGAGGACCGCAGACTCGTTAAAAGTGCCAAAACGAATAATCCAGTAGAAAAACGACCACAGGGTAGATCACCAAAACGATGGCCTGAATGATGGACTCTTGGAGGTCTCGGAGGAGACTTGATTGCAAAGAACAGGCAATAGCCTACAAGCATGATTAGTTATACTAGAAAGAAGAAGAAGAGAACAATAGATAAATCAGTCCAAAGAAAGCAGTCATCAAACAGTAGTCATATTTACCGACACTAACAACTTTTGTGCCAAAAGAGATAATATGACTGCTGCGCACACTTCTCATTTTGATATTGCTATTGTTTTTATTCCTGGCACCTTGCTTTTAGCCCATAATGGAGCCCATAGACTCCGTGCATTTTCATCCGGTTGAATCGCCGCGATTCGAATCGTCGTGCCAAAATGATCATAAACCGAGGTGTGTAATACCTATCTTGATATTTGGAACTACGATTCTAATTCTGACGATTCGAACGGATGAAAATGCACGAAGTCTGTGGGCCCCATAAGAGGTAACAAAAAGATTTTTCATCTGCATTTCTTGTTTTCATGACATACATGCACCATATGTTTTTTCTGAAAATCCAAGTAGTCGTACTTAACGGCGTTCTTTAACTTGACATGACGCTGAATTTTCAAATTGTTCAAAATAAGCAAGTTTCCACTAGAAGTTGCGCATGAATTTTTTACTAGCAATGAAACAAGATCATCCCACGATAATCGATCAACCCAGCGTTTCTGGAGAATAATTTTTGCAACGATTATACCTGGACTAAGTAGATCCAAAAGATCGAAAATCTATGATATATCAGACAACATACAGCGTTTTGTGATACGTATTTTCTTGAAAATGCTCTTCACAAGATTTTTTTGTCATCTGAGGAAATGGTTGCCCAAAATGGAACACTTCTTCGACTATTGGGATTTCGATTGGTTTCAACCTTATAGCAGTTTTAGTTATAGTTAGTTATAGTAATTGTGTCTTTGGCCATTAGCATGTGCTGAGACAATATTAATATTCAGGGGTGGATGGGCTGGTAGAATAAAGTTCCAGAAGGAGACGTAATCGTATATTCCACTGAATAATTACAACATTACATGAGTATAACGAAATTACACATTTAACAATTATTACCTGAAGAATGACCAAGTTCCTTTTTCCAAAACCTCAATGAGGAATCTCAAAAGAATCACTTCGTAAAATTCACTCTACCATGAAATTAACAACCGGCAGACATCAATAATTCTCGCCAATCTTTCACAGTGTATTCAAAGAACGTTAAATGCAGGATGAACCGATAATATCAAAAACAATGTGGAACACATGTCCTAAGAGGAGATAAGAATTTAAATTCAAACATACTTCAAAATAGATAGCTTTGGCAACCCACAATACAAAGCTGAAATTGTCAGTTGCATATCTCAAATTATGTGGAAATAATGATATTATAATAAAATTACTAGAGTTTCATTTTTAGTTCAGATTACTCCTCAGATTTTTTGTTCACTCCTATATTACCAAATATTCGTTTCGGTACAACTTCCCCCTCAAACTTATGTGACTTTAACTCTAGGTGGCTGGAACATAAGTTGGAACATGATAAGCTTTCAAATGAGACGCATGAAATACGCCACGTTCTCTAAAACTTTCATTGGGATATATGAAAAGATAAGTGTGGGCATGAATTTTCTTTTTGATCTGGAAAGGTCCCTCAAACAGCAGCAGGAACTTTTTCAACTCGGATGTTATGGCCGACGAAATATTGTTTGCCTTGAGCAGCACTAGATCACCCTCCTTAAATTCTACGAAGGTTTTACCTGGATTTCTCCGACTTCTATGAAAACCCTTTTTCGATAGACACTCTGAAGCTAGTCTGAGTTTGACCTCTAGTAGGGGTTCAGTTATACCATCTGGAGCCCTCAACTCCTCACCCAGACGGCACAGAAATATTCCATGCATATTCAATGAATATACCGCTGGCATATTGAGATATTCCAAACATATTCCAAATCTCCCAGGGCATAAGCCTGGCAGATAGCAGGAATATCCAAGGTCACCATGAAACATCTGCCAGGAATATCCCATAATCTTCAAAAATATATAAATGGCATATGCCATACAGATTCATCTATGAATATCTCCCTTACATATATGCTGGCAATATCTTTTTATCTCCTGATTTGTCCATGCCATATGCTGGTAATATCTTTGTATATATTTAAATATATGTAAATTTTTGTAGCGGTACTAAATAATAATGCATTGATTAGATTTTTTCAAAAAAATATATTACAGTTTTAACAATATTTTGTACAATAACAATAATTAACAAAATTATCACATTAAATCATAAAAATGAACATAAAGTAAAAATATAAATATAAATCAACTAGGTATTTTACAAAACAATACTAAGAATAAGTAAAAATTAACATTTGATGAATTAAACTAGAAAATAGGGAAAACACAATGAGGTAATATTTTAAATGATATAAATATTGAACTGTGAGCTTCAATTATTTGGTTTGTGAATTAGAGGCGATTTCGATTGACTGGTTCTTGGTTGGTTCATAGATTGGTCCGTCAGTTTTGGACCAACCGCATTCGAATGACATTCTGGGGACGTCTCAAATCAGATGTTTCTCCAAAATTTGAACAGAATTCGAAAGCGCAGTTCGTTTGACGTTGTCATTTATGAACCGAGCGGTCAACCGTTAACCAACCAAAACAGCCATTTGAAATCGACTCATCAGATTATGGGTCGGTTTCACAAATCGAATTACTCGTTTTGAAATTTCTACGAATCGTGGTGGCTCCAGTTAATTAAATGGTACTAACAAAGTTTTGTAAAACCAACCTTATATCTATATATCAGCACCTCAGAGGTAAAGTGTGTTAAGTCACATTTTTTCAGACACGACCTATCTAGAATATTGGATACACATTAGTAAATTCTAGCTAGTGGAACACATTTTTGACTCCCTAGGTTTATGAAGACGCCAAGTAATGGCAGTACACATTCTTTGAAACAATTATCAAACTGAAGAATCTCTCATTTGTCTAATTTTGATATTGTGACTTGACACACTTTACCTTTGGGGTGCTGATATAGATATCCGTGTTTATAACATCCCAGGCCTTCCAATTCCCAGTCTCCAGCCCCTTCTATCAACACTCATTCTCCCGGTCTCTCAGACATCGTCTTCTGTATGCCGCTCATCCAGATAGCTTTTGGTCTTCCTCGCCTTTTTCCTTGGAATTCTTTGATTTTGGCCCTGAAAAAAACCAGTGATTCTAAGATTTTCAAGATAAGAGGCTGTCTACTGCTATAGTAATAGTGGAATCTGTTCTGATTATTTAATATTTATAAACTTACTTTGAATTTTAGTAGGCAGTGTTGGCAATTTATATCGAGGCAACCTTCCTTCTCGAAGACGATCCCTCTTTTTGATTTTTAGGGCCTAAATCCGTATTGATGCCACTAATATTTTCGACCTGTACAGCCTTTTTGCTTGCAGGAACAAAATTACGATATACAGCTTGGGTGAGACTTACTACACCTGAGAAGCTCCTCCACTCACGCTCTTGTAGTTTTTACGTTTGGATTGAAAGCAAAATTTTGGTTAAGCTATCTGCACAACGTGGGGCCATTTTTCATTAACAAATTTAGTATTTTCATTCTGTTTAAGAACCTCTGAAAATATTAATAAAACATAAAATGAAATTATTTATATTATACCTTTGAGAACATTGCACAATTTTATTAGGGATGAAAAGTTAGTTTTTGCCTTTTTCCCAACCCAACTAAAATATAGGAAATATCCTTTCTATCACTTCCTCACTGTAAAGTCCTCAATTCTTTGACCTGAAAAAACGTAAATACACATAACCAAAGATAAAGCACTGACAAGTGATTGGCATATTACGAAAACCTTTTTCAAGCATTCCAAATATATAAGAGTAGGTACCTACCAACGCTGATTTGATATTCACGCTCCTACAGTCATGCTCTTGTCTGCCTGTCTTATCTTTTATCATGTGCTCGGCTGCATCACAATAGTATATTCTAAAACAAGTTGCAGAATGAGCTCCTATTCCAACACGAATGCGAAGTTCGAAAACGAGCGACGAAGGAGCGAGTTTTCGATAGCATGAGTGTTGGAATTGCCTTCTGCAACGAGTATTAGACGGTATTTTCTCTATTTCAGTCAATTTTTGTGAAATACTCTCGAAATTCAAATGAAAATTCTGATTAGTGACTTTTGTATTGTATCTTGGCAGTTGGTGTGACATACGAAATTTGACAGATCACGGAATTCGAATTGTTTTGATTCGAAATTTAATTCGATCGGAGGTCAGTACTGACAACCATAAAACGAAAAATAGAACTGAAAACAATGCTGTAATGAGTTTCATTACAGCACTACTTTTAGTACTGTAATGAACTCATTACGATACTGAAATAGAGAAACTATTTATCACATAATACTCAAACAATAACATATTTTCAACTCCACACACAATTTAATAATTTTTCAATAAGGCTAAGTTCACATGATCGCGCGACAACGCACGTTTGTAGCTCGTTAACGCGCGGTGATGTATTCAGATGGTCGCTCGTTGATAGCGCGACAGCCCGCGACTACTGTCATAATCTTCTTCTTCTTCTATCGTTCACAATGTGCTGAGGCGATTTTTAGATTCCGAGCACAGAAAATGTCATTGAAATCTCTGTCAATATTTCAGCCTTGTACGTCAAATCGCGCGAATCATCTGAACACGTCTATGCCTGACAGTTGTACTTCAATACGCGCGAAGTCGCGCGACGTCGAGCGAAACAAGATACTGGCGACAGAGCAAAGTCGATCGCTCGTGATCGCCAATTTACGCGCGATGACGCGCGACCATATGAACATTTCTATGGGACTACTCAGTATTTCTAGTCGCGCGTTTGGCAATCGCGCGATCATCTGAACTTGGCCTAAGACTCTTTCAATTCATAGAGCTCCATAAGTCATGTCATATTTATCTATGCATGTCACCACCGTGACGTGACGACCATTTTGGAAGTTTGGAACGCCAAACTGAAACTGCTAATCACAGAACACAAATAACCTCAATCCAAGACCACAAAACAAAAATATGAATATTTTGACTGAAAACGTCGTGACGTAATGTTTACTTCCATAAGAAAAAGTCAAATTTCAGTAAAATCGAAATTTGATATTCTTATCGGTAAATTCAGGGAACGAAATTGCAGGAGTTAAGAATGGGTAGAGGCCAGAAAATAGTTAATTTTTTATTTATAAAGGAGTAGTTTTATTCCTGTAAAGAAATAATGTCATTGGTATTTCTGTCAGATATTTTGATAAAATTCAAGGAAATATCTAGAAAGGGCGAAAATATGGTTCGAAGTGGCCACATAACTTCCTCAACCTACAATGGCTCTGAAATATTTGAAATGCAATGTATTTGGTTCAATGAAAAGCAAGAAGTATTAAGTTGAACTAGAAAGATTCTAAGTTCCAGACATCTCTGTCACCACATGGCAGCTTCATGGAAACAAAAATATGAGCAAAAGTGATTCGATCCTCCAGTGGAATAAGCTACTCTCACCTCTGCTGACTAATATTTGATTATCATATATGATTTATGACAACTTGTCTACGCCCTTTTCACATATCTGCTCGAATATCATATATTGTTTTTCCATTTATTGAAAATATATATTTGATCTCTTTCCTATAAGATCAAAATCATAATGGACCTCTTTTTCTGTTTCATCGAACATTTCAATTATTTACAAAGTCACTTGACTCTCAGTCGATATAGGATATAGTATAGCATGTCCATTTTTCACAAATAAAAACGTTTAATTTGTTGCCTGCTCTTTCATTTCATTGTATCAATTATATGAATAAATTACAAATCATTGATTCCATTGTTTACTCAGTTTAATGAATAAGATCAAATTATTAAGCGAATGAAAGTGTTATTTTTTAACTTGAATCCAACTATGATTAACTTGATGATAACTGCGATTCCTCGAAAATATAATCTATATAGGAAGTTTGTAGTTCTTTAACAGTTTACTGGAAAATAGCAAACTCATCAATTATTGATGAGTTCGGAACAAAAGCAAAATCGAGGTAGTGGTAGTGCCTACACACAATTATCGTTCAAAAAGGGTTTTGTAACGTTTGTAATATTCCATGAAGATTCATGTATATATACCAATAAATACTATTGAATAATATTCTAAACGCATATCATATAGATATTCCCATAGCATATACCAGACATATCTGGGATGGCATATATTTGGAATATTCCTTTGAGAGCAGATATATTTGATATATATCTGGCATATGCCTCGCATATTGCAATATCTTTTGGCCTAATGGCAGATTGGAGGAATATTCCGAGAATATAGGGTGCCGTCTGGGCAGGAAGTAGTCTGAGCCTGGGAAAATCAAATTGTAATTCACTTGGAGAAAACCCGGTTGATTCATGAATTATCTCATTCAGAATTTTCTGTATTTTGGGCACTTCATATGCCCAATGGGTATGCTTTTGTGAACAGTTGGTTCGAAAAAGCCTACCAAGTTCTCTCATTATTCGCTCTGAAGGGTTAGCCTGGGGATGTCGCACTGAGGTAAATATGGGTTTAATGTTCTCCTTCTTGAGCGTGTCCTGCCATAGCCTAGAAGTAAATTGAGTTCCTCTGTCACTAAGAATTCTTCTTATGGGACCATATTTTGGAAGGTATTCCTTCAAAAGACGAAATATAAGAGTTTTGGTTGTTGCCTTCTTAATCGGGTACAACACAACATATTTTGTAAAGAGGTTAACTATTACAAAGAGATATTGTACTCCTCCTCTAGATCGTACAAGAGGGCCAAAAAGATCTAAGGCAACAATATCACATCTATCATTAGGAATAATATTATATTGGGGAGGTTGAGACAGAGAGGATGACTTCGTTCGCTGACAGATATCACAGGCTTTAATGACCTTTTTGATTTGGCGATGAAGATTAGAAGTCCACACCTCTGTTCTCATGAATAGCCATGTCTTGGAGATACCATAGTGACCCAAAACACAATGGTAAGCTTCTATGAATTTTATCACCAGATCTCTTGGGATACATAATAATAATCTGCTACTTATACTATCACGTTTGTATAGAACACCTTTATATACTATGAAACGTTCAATAAGTTTCACATTGCATTCGTCAGTGAGAAGTTGCTCTTTTATGCTCGCAAGTTTAGTATCATTCATTTGCTGATTCTTTATGTCGAACAAGATAGAACTGAATTCCTTCGAAAACTGTAGAGAACTGATATTGAAACATTTTTCAGTAGGTGTCGGCAACCGCACACAAGCATAGCGTGACAAGGCATCTGCCTGTATGTTATTTTTCCCAGGAATATGCCTTAGCTCAAAATCAAATTCTTGGAGCGCCAGCGCCCATCTAGTAACTCTAGGTGATGAAAGTCTACAGGTTTGGATAAAAGTTAAGGCTTTACAGTCAGTATGCAATACAAACATATTACCCAAAAGATAAATTCTCCATTTTTGTATCACCCACAAAGCGGCTAAAACTTCTTTTTCAAAAATTCCATATCTTCTCTCTCTCTCCAGCAGAAGACGGGAGGTACATGATAAATTTTTCGTTCACCGTCCTTGATCTGGAACAGGATTCCTGCTATACCATTATCCCTCGCATCACTCTCTACATGCCAGGAAAGTTTTGGATTTGGATGATAAAGTAAGATAGCACTCTCTAATTCCCTTTTCATATTGTCAAAAGATGTTTCTTCGATGTCTGTCCATTTTCATGAGGTTTTCTTGGATAGTAATCTGACCAAAGGAGCAGAGATTTCAGAGAACCTAGGGCTGAAAATCTGTCAAACTGACAAAATCCAAGAAATTTTTGGAGTTCCTTCACACAAGTAGGACGCTTGTAATCCACAATTGCTTGTATTCTTGTTGTGTCCAGCTTCACGCCTTCTGGAGTAAGAATGAAGCCCAGCATCTCAGACCTAAAAAATTTACATTTTTCTAACTTTAGTGTCAACCCAGCCTCCTTCAATCTATTAAATACCATGGACAAATGAGTCAAATGTTCTTCAATGTTCTCTGACATGACTAGAATATCATCCACATAGGTGATAACAAATTCTCTGAATGCGGAACCGAAAATAACATCCATACATTGAGTAAACGAGCTTGTGGCATTTTTTATTCCGAATGGGAGTACACGAAATTGATAGGTTTTAGTTTCTACCATGAAACCAGTATATTTTCTTGAGTCAGGATGTAGAGGACATTGCCAATATCCGTGGGTCATATCCAAGCTGGACATAACAGTTTTACCAGATAACATTTTTATAATTTCATCAATAGGTTTTGGAAGTTCGAATTGAGATTCCATCATTTTATTGATATGTCGTCCATCTAAACATATACGGACAGAACCGTCCTTTTTAACTGAGGTCATTATGGGGGATATGTATTTAGGAGAAGCTCTTTCAATTACTCCCCACTCTAACATCTGTTCCAATGTTTTATTTACTGCTGTTCGATGAGCCAATGGCACCGGATATGGTTTAATAAAGAATTCTGAATCATTTGTCAATTTTATGATATGAAAATATTCCGAGGTGAGGCCTGAAATATCAGAAAAAATATCCGCATATTGTAGCAACAAAACACCAAATTTAACCCTATTATCTTCAGAAACGTCACAACTTTCAATAACTCTCCTGAAACGACTTTCCATTTCAGGCGATTTCGGTTTACTTTCGGGCCAGCTCAATCTTTTGCTAGTCTGAATCTTAACTGCAGAAATACCCACAGATTCAGCTGGTGCTACGTTATGATGTATATTTCTTTCAGGCACAATAACCCTTCCCTCTGGAAAATTTAGCACGAGAATGTATTCTGAGAATATGATATCAACCTTGAAGAAACGTAGAAAGTCACATCCCAAAATTATAGGATGAGTCAGATCCTGTACAATCATGAACTCAAATGAAATTTGCTCCTTCTCCAAGAGAAAGGCCTGAATAGATACTTTATGAAATTTTGTCTTAAATGCCCCAACTACTCGGACCCCTGTTACCGGAAAATGAGGAATTATTTCATGATATTCAATTAGTTGATTCCATACAGTTAGCGAGAGTGCGCACACATTACTTCCTGTATCTACAAGAGCAGCAAATTTATAACCGAACAGATTTATTAATACTAAAGGACAGCGATCATCAGTCATGACATGAGTATGGTCACACTCTTCACGTAAAAGGTCCGGTACTGGATAGTTATTCAAGAAAATTGAATTCGCCCCCACATCCCTTTTTAGTGGGGGACACACCCGTTTCCCGAATCATCTATATCACATTCGAACATTGAAATATTTTTTGTAATCGATTGACCCTTTTCGTTATGCTTATTATGGTGTGGGTTGTTATCTCGATTCGTTTGCAAATGAGGATTTTCACCTCTGACATTGTTGAAATGAGTACTTCTTCTCTGAAAATTTTGCTGAGTAGAGGATTTGTTTTTGTAATATAAATCAGCCTGGTGTAGACGAGCTACTGCTTCAGAGAAAGTTCGACATCCTAATAATGAACTTGCTACATTTGGTGGAAAATGAGGAGCTATCAAATCTATGAGTTCATTCTGGTTATATTTAGGCTAAAGATATTAAGCATTTCCTACCCAAAAGTTAAAATGATCAGTAAACAAGCCACAGACATACTCAGTATTCTCTAACCTTTCTTTAATCTTAATCTGTTTCTTCTTGTCCCAAAAGTGATTCAAAAAATCAGTCTTGAATTCTGAATAAGTCTGAAAATGATTTGAATAAGCTTCCCACCAAAGTCTGGCCGAGCCTTTAAAAGATCTGCTCAGTAGAATTCTTAAATTGGAAAAAGTAACACTATCTATGTCAATACCATTTTCTAAAAATTGAAGGAAATTTGGAGCTTGAGTATTTTGCTCCCCATCAAATTCAGGGAGCAGTTTGCTAAGATCCCCCAAAGAAAATGAAATCTTGTTCAAAGATTGCAATCAACTTTCAATCTAACTTGGTCACTCTGTACATTTTTTAATGTTTCTTTAATAGTTCGACTTATTACTTTCTCAATTAAATTCTCAAGAGAGTTATCATTATTTTGCTGGAATACGTCTGTTACAGGTAAACCTGAGTTCATTGTTTTAGGATTGAAAATGGCATCCTCCTTATCATATTCAAAATGGCCGTACCTCTTTCTTTGTTTGAAACTCCAGAATTTTTCTCTCTTCGGTGTTACCTCTGGGTTTAGTTGTTTCTTCGGAATCGCTCCCAAGGATTTTTCTTCTGCTGCATCAGCTACTGCCGTGGCCCCATCACATGTTGTTTCAACGGCAGGCACGACTTCTTCATGTTCCTCTGAATTTTTCGATGTTTTCCTGCTACGTAAATTGTATGCTGCATCCGCCTTCTCTCCCATTTTTAAGTCTACCAGGCCCCACGTTGGGCGCCAAGATGTGCTGAGACAATATTAATATTCAGGGGTGGATGGGCTGGTAGAATAAAGTTCCAGAAGGAGACGTAATCGTATATTCCACTGAAGAATTACAACATTACATGAGTATAACGAAATTACACATTTAACAATTATTACCTGAAGAATGACCAAGTTCCTTTTTCCAAAACCTCAATGAGGAATCTCAAAAGAATCACTTCGTAAAGTTCACTCTACCATGAAATTAACAACCGGCAGACATCAATAATTCTCGCCAATCTTTCACAGTGTATTCAAAGAACGTAAAATGCAGGATGAACCGATTATATCAAAAACAATGTGGAACACATGTCCTAAGAGGAGATAAGAATTTAAATTCAAACATACTTCAAAATAGATAGCTTTGGCAACCCACAATACAAAGCTGAAATTGTCAGTTGCATATCTCAAATTATGTGGAAATAATGATATTATAATAAAATTACTAGAGTTTCATTTTTAGTTCAGATTACGCCTCAGATTTTTTGTTCACTCCTATATTACCAAATATTCGTTTCGGTACAAGCAATAATTTGACTTGATAGATTCCTTATCACCTAGATGATTATTTAACAACTTTTTGGCGATCGATTTCTGAATGTAGTACTTCTCGCTTTCTTGATATTCAGTATTCAGCCTTCAATTCAATTTGACCTTGTATGACGTTAAACTCCCATAATAAACTGACAATATTATTTGAAAGCTCTTCAATTCTTATGATTTTAAATTTGTATGATACACTTTTCCTTCATGTTTATTTTAAACTGCATTAAAAATGTGAAGCGAGATGCTTCCTCTTTGAGACGTTTAACGCGACTGCCTCTTAACTCTTAACTATGCGGCTGTATAGGGCTATCGAATGAACATAACAGGGAATGGGTGGGAATCTTAACATAGAAAATCCGAACAATCGTCGTTATCATCAACGCCCTCAAAAACGACACATCAAGAAATCGCTAAAATTTCCTCATATATAATATTATATTCACTTCCTCTGAAAAAATTTCAACTGACGTTTGCCCAAAATTCTGAAGAAGGGTGATGGCCATGTTTGTGTTATCTTAGTTCACAAAAAATGTATATATTTTCGAATCAATCCTCACTGAAAAAATGTGTTTCATTTTAAATTCGCAATTCATATTTGCTTCAGATGGTGGCAACGGAAGGAACATCAGGTATCACAAATGTAGATGTAAACGATTCTGGAACAACCTTTGGGAAACTCAAACAAACTCTTTCCTCGTCCCTCCTCACTGCTCAGGACAAAGGTGAGTTGAAAACCAATTATGACCATAGGTTCGAGATGAAAACATTCTTGAGAGTTTCAATGCTTTCGTCTTTGTCGTTTCACAAAATGGAAATAAAAAATCAAATAATCATCTTACGGTAGGGAGCGTTCATGTCGAAAAAATTGGTTATAGAAAGTAAAAATGGATCTTTCCGATCAACAAAATCCAGTCAAAAGTTCCAAACGTAATCCTGATGGTCGCAAGGAGCATGCGCCAGGTCATCTGAACTCTGAAATTGAACAACTTTATTTAGTTAGGTTTCTTCACACACATTAGACGAATAAGTGAGCCACTTATAATTTCGCCTACTTTCCGGAGCCTTCCTTTTCTGAGAACTCATTATGTAGATGAAAAACTTCGAGAAGAATTCAATTTAAATGAAAATTCAGGGTGTCTGAATTCCGAAATGACTGAAAACACAAAATTTCAAAATTTGAAATCCTCATCCTACCAGTCGTACTAATGTTATAAAATCAAAAGTTTGTGGGGATGTGAGTATGGATGACATTAAGAGAATCTTCCGGGCTTATTGACCGTGGTCTATCAGGAATTATTTCACCTAACGTTTCGCCCACAACCGCGGTAGGCGTCTTCAGAGGATTCTTGGTCTGAGGTTGTAACTCGACCGCTGGATTTCCGAAAATGATGTTGAATTCGATCCGTTGTCCCAACTCATACCCTGATCATTGGCTGGAGAAGGTAATGTCTTAACGCGCGCGATGTTGATTGCTCCATCGCTCCCACTTCGTATTGGATTGATTTTGGTCTTTTGCAATACCGGCAACCACGCGCTATGTACCAACGGAGTTTCTTTCCTTCTGTTCTTATTGTTCTTATGTTTATATATCTCAATGTCTTCCATGATCATCCTGGGATAGAAACTTTTTATGTTCGAGATAGCCTCTGCCTTTGAGAAAACAATATTGTGTCCATCTGTTAGAGCATGTTTCGATAGTGCGGATTTTTCTGTCTGATTGATCGACAGCATCGTTCATGCCCCTTGATTCTCGTATTGATACTTCGCTTTCTTGTACCAATGAAGACTTTGCCGCAGTCGCAAGGTATCCTGTAAATACCGGATCGAGAGAATGGGTCGACTTTGTCTTTAGTAGTTCTCATCATTTGGCCAAGTTTTTAAGTTGGCTTATAGACAGCCTCTATACAGGGTGATTCCGGAGGAGACCGTCAGATTTTAGGTGAAGTATACACTAGTCAATATAGTTTCGAAACAATGTTGGGTTTATGGTTCGGGGCCTTCACTGAGAGTCTACAGGGTGATTTGTCCGATTCGACCGATTTTTCTTTTATTCATAACTTTGGTATGGCTTGATCAATCTTGATGAAATTTTCAGTGTAAAACAATATGATTGTCTGCTTTCAATAATTCCAACACTGTTTCAAAAATACAGGGTGAGAATTATGATAAGTTCAGATTAAGTATGCAGGTTGAAAAAACACCCTGTACATTCCGTTTTCAGAAATTTCTACTTGCTTCAGATTCTACCATAAATTGACATTACTGGAGCGTTTTTATTTTTTTTGGCACATGTCCATTTTTCCTAGAAAAATTTTTCAAAAATGAACAATATCGTTTTTTCGCTCCAAGGCATTGAGAATATTCTGAACTAGATGGTAAAGCTGTATCGCTCTCATCAAAGGCCCCCAACCATAAACCAAACATTGTTTCGAAACTGCCTTGACTAGTGTATACTTCACCTAAAAACTGACGGTCTCCTCCGGAATCACCCTGTATTTCTTTCCTGTTCGGAACTGAAAAAACAGATAATTCTTGCAACCGTGAGAATTTGTTCTTGAGGCGTAATTCTATGAGAAAATAGACGGCTGCGCCATGTGAAACCCTCTCAGTCCTGCAATTGCTAATTTCTCTAAGGAAAAATTCGAACAAAGTGCAATTGAAGCGGCAACAAAGAAACCCTCCACATGGCAACGTTATGTGGATGATACTTCTGTCGTTTGGAGTCATGGACTTGAAGAATTGGATGTTTTCTTATCCAATCTTAATAGTAGGCACCCAAATATTCAATTCTCTTTGGAAATTGAAAAGGATGTTGCTCTACCTTTTCTAGACGTCTTGGTTACTAGAGAGCCTAATGGGAAGCTAGGACACAGCCCAACTGATCGGTATCTACACAAGCAGTCCAATCATCAGCCCCAACAGAAACGAGGATTTATAAAAACACTCGTAGACAGAGCCCGACGATTATGCGAGCCGGAATTTCTGGAGGATGAACTTGAACATCTACAGCATGCATTCGTCGCTAACGGATATAATGCTAAGGAAATTCAGAGGGCAATAAGAACAAAACTTTCCACACGTGGTGATAACACATCACAGCTCATTCTCCATGTATATATATATCCCCAAGGTAAACGATAGAATTGGTAGAATACTAAATAGGCACAATATAGAGACTGTCTATAAGCCAACTCAAAAACTTGTCGAAATGATCAGAACTACCAAAGACAAAGTCGACCCACTCTCTCAACCCGATATTTACAGGATACCTTGTGACTGCGGCAAAGTCTACATTGGTGCAACGAAGCGAAGTTTTAATACGAGAATTAAGGGGCATGAACGATGCTGTCGATCAGCTCTATCGGAACATGCTCTAACAGATTGACACAATATTGTTTTCTCAAAGGCAGAGGCTATTTCGAACATCAAAAGTGTCTATCCTAGGATGAACATGAAAGCTATTGAGATATATAAACATAAGAACAATATAAACAGATTGGAAGAAACTCCTTTGGTACATAGCGCATTGTTGCTGGTGTTGGAAAAGACCAAAATAAAGCCAATACGAAGTGGTAGCGATGGAGCAATCAACATCGCGCACGTAAAGACACTACCTTCTCCAGCGAATGATCAGGGTATAAGTTGGGCCAACGGATCGAATCCAGCATCACTTTCGGAAATTCTGCGGTCGAGTTACAACCTCAGAGCAATAATCCGCTGAAGATGTCTACCGCAGTTGTGGATGAAACGTTAGGTGCAATAATTCCTAATGGACCACGGCCAATAAGCAAGGAAGACTTTCTTAATATCAGTATATCCGGTCGTGAAAGCCTGAAACTATTTATGTGAGTATGAATGTTTGTTACTACTTCACGTCAACACTACTGAACGGATTCAGATGAATTTTCACAACAATATAGTATTTTATCCATCAAAATAACAGATAGACTATTAATTTCAAAGATAAAGGGTCGGTTTCACAAAATTTTGATTGTACCTTTAAATCAATTGGAGCTATCGCGATTCGTTGAAATTTCAAAACGAATGATTCGATTGGTTCGAATTTACGTAAGGTTTTTTAATCGCACAATTAAGGTTTTGTGAAACCGACCCGAAGTATTATAATGACTATAATACTACGACAAATTAATCATCAAGCGAGTCGGAGAAATTCCCGCCCTCTGGTCCTTCCCTCCGTGGCGGAACGGTGAAACTGTGAAATACCGAAATAAGGCAGCCAAGCAAAATTATTATCAGCTGTTGAACTGACCAAGATATCACGCTTTTCATTACTGGACAGGAACTGACTACCTCCCTCTTTCTGAGGGTTTGCGTATGAAACCACCGTAATTGTCTAACATAAAATATATGTGACCAGTTATGAAGTAAAAATCAAATAAAAATTTTCGGCTTCTAGACTCACTTAACTGCTTAATCATGCCATCAAAGGCTACCTCGGATGTTAAATCTGTTTCGATAGGGAGGGTTGCCAAAGCAGAATGTCTTTCCCGATAGATAGTATTTCGCAGACTATACAGGGTGAGCAAAATTGGTGATACCTGAACTACAGCTTTTAAACCGAAAAATTTAGAAGGAAATGAATGATACACTACAGTCGTATTCTTCCGAGAAACTGATAATACCATCAACTGCATTCCTCTATCTTCTTTCATTTACCATTTATGGGACAAAATTGAAATTTGCGCGAATTGAACTTTGGTCATTTTCTCCGTTTCTGTTTGTGCTAGGATTTTGAAAGGAAAACATCATAGAGACACTTTTTTCATAGCAATTCAGTAGCTCACTATGTATTTTTCTAAGAGGAAAAAAAAACAACTTAATGTTATAGTTATACCTCTGCAAGGAAACCTCTTGAGAAAAAACATAGTACGCAACTGGATTGCTAAGAAAAAGGGGTCTTTATAATGTGTGTGAAGTTGGCCCAGCACTTTTGGATTTCCGAAATTTTTGTTGTTGTGCTGAATTGTGCTAGGTTTGTGCTGCTTTGTGCCCTTTGAATTTTTTCTTAATTCCATTTGGTTCTCGAGATAATTCAAAAACCGAAAAAATGGGCCAGCACAGGACTTTTCGAAAAATTGAAATCTTATGACTGGGAAAAATTGTGCTATCCATATACTGAGTCGTGCCGTTCGAATTTTTCCGAAACTCCTTCTAATTTTCTGAAAAATCGAAATTTAAAAAAAAAGTTAGCCCAGCACTTTCGTTTTTTATTTTCTCAAATGGATGGAAAAATTTGTGCTACATTTTTGCTATCTTGTGCCGTAAATATTTTCACGAAGAATCTTCAGATTTTCCGGAAAATTAAGAAAATCAAAAAAAAGTCAGCCCAGCACTTTGCTTTTTTTCCAACGAAAACAGGTTCAAACGATTGTGGGAACCGTCGGCAAAATTGTGACGTTTTCATTTTCACGAATTTTCCGTTCATCAATCCAAAAATCCGAGAAATTAAAAAAAAGTTTTTTTTCGACGAAAATTGATTTATATGATTGTGCCGCGATTGAGCCAACTTCTGCCGCTCAGATTTTCAGATAAAATTCACAGTTTCTTTCATGAATGAAGAAAATGAGAAAAAACCAGTAGAATGTGGGAAAGTTTGTAAACCTGTCAATAGTGTGTGTGAAATTGGCCCAGCACTTTTGGATTTTCGAAAAAAATAATAATGAACCTAATTGTACTAGATTTGTGCTGATTTGTGCCGTTAAAATTTTTCTTTTATTACATATTGTTGAAATTAGTGGATCAAAAGAAGAGAAATGAAATTTACAACTTCAAGAAATTATTAAAGGGATCTGAACTTGTTGTTAAAGAAGATCTCACTTATGAAAGAGTGAAAATATTGGAAGAAGCCTCAAAACGATTTTCCATCGCCAACACTTGGAAGAAAAATGGAAAAGTATTTGCCAAAGTAGAAGGGAAAATTATAAACATATTCTCGACTGAGTATCTCAAGGCATTGTAGTTGGATCATTCGGGTATTTTTATTTTGCTGTTTGTACACCTCTTTATTAAAGTGAGCATTTTTTCTTTTGGAATTTAATGTTTTCAATATATTGAAGTTTTATTGTTAACCCTTAACCACCGTAGTGCAAAAAGAGTTGCACTTCGACCGTGGTGCGGTCTGTGAGACCGCGCGTCCAAATACATAATCATAAAATATATTACACGCAGATATTTTTATGGAAATGATTGTTTTTAATCAAGATCTGCTTTCTAACAAAAAAATGAGCCCTTTCGTTTCTCTTTATTCAAATTCAAAATTGTACAATGAGAAGGAAATATGTCGAAACTTGAATTTCAGTTCATGTTCTCAGGACCACCAAATATCATACAATAAATGGAAAAAGCATTTATAAAATTTTAAAATATTATGTATCCCCAAAAAATAGAATTATCAAGGATTACAATGACAGAAAATCATTCGTTTAATAATGAAAAAACACGAAAATTGCAAGCACTGAACATCTCAAATATTACACCTACAATTTCTACACATTTTACTAGTTCATTCCAAACAAGTCGATTTATGACAAATTATGCAAAGATATAATGTCTTTTAATTCTGGGTGGGCAAGTGTGACATGTTCTTCTTTTTTCCAAGTTTTTTCCATGACTTTATCTTATTCCAAGACAGGAATGGATCACACCGCTTATTTCAAGAATCCGGAAAAAATCACCATTGGCCATTTCTGAGGACGAATGCTGGTAGAACATTTAGCACACTTTCCATCGAAAGCATTAACACTTCTTTTTGTCGAATTGTAAAATACAATAAGTTCAGGTTTTTGCTAAAATTCATCTGAACACTAAGTATGCATTGAAGATATCTATAGCGATGCTTTGTTCTTCTTTGGGACGTATCATAAATAACCTTATATCATTTGTGAAGCTATACAAAGTTGAATTGGATTCTCTATTTTGTTGTGGAAGAAAAGCCATCGAGAAGCCAATGGTATTTCAATTATATTTTTCTATAGTTCCGAAGTAAATTTTCTCTTAATTTTTCTGCCAATTCTAGTCATGAAAACCGGTTATCAACTGTTATGTTCCGGTACGTGTGGAATATGGAACGTATTTAATTCATTATTTAAGTTTCAAACGTTATGAATGATTTCCAAATTCCAAAAATTGTTCTCCGAATATAAAGAGAACGGTATTCGAATACAGACACTAACACCGTAGTGCGGTCTCATAGACTGCTCCGGAACTTCAAATACATTTTTCTTGCAATCCGTTACTACCAGAATTGTCTCATTGCAAAAATTGATGGAGGATGCCACCATTTGAAGGTAATGAAGCGATAGTGCCATAAAATTAAAGTGTGTATAAGTTAGAGCAAATCGAATTTCTGCCGCGGTCTCACAGACCGCACTACGGTGGTTAAGGGTTAATTTCTGGGGAGACTCATCTTGAAGAAGAGAAAATTGAGGGTTTTTAATTTCTAGCAGAGAGTGGGTACGAGGTTGTTGCTGCTGGTCTGACTTCGGTTGACAAGTTCAATGAGGTTTCTTTAAGAGATGGTGATTGTTGTGTGAGCGTCTGCCAGGTAAATATAAGAAGTGTTACAAAAAATTTTGACGATTTTATCATTTTGCTCGAGCAAATTAAATTTAAATACGATATTTTGATAATCTGTGAGACTTTGGATACATTTGAGATTCCAGGTTATGAATCCTATCAGAGCGAGTCAAAATTTAATCAGAATGACGGAACTTTCGCTTATATAAGAGAACATGTCGAACATTCGGTAACATTGATTGAAAAACAACAGGTGGTTTTCATGAAAATAGCTTGTTCTGTGCGATCTTTCAATTATGACGTCTTTGCTCTTTATCGCCCTTCATCAACCGACAAAAATAGATTTTTAGATGACCTGTCCGATATCCTTCAAGGAGAACTTGAGTGAAAATACTACCATTATTTTTACGGGTGACATAAATTTTAATATCCTGGATCTACAAAGTCCAGATACAAACCAATATTTGAATTTTATGCATCAATATAATTTTACTAGCTACCTTGATCTTCCTTCTAGAGGTCACTCATGTCTGGATCACATATTTGTGAAGACAGCACAGACCAATTATAGCCGAATTGATTTCAATGTACTTGAATATCACATCACTGACCATTATCCTGTGTTCTTGAAAATCTTACTGAATAATAATTCTGAGATCATGGCGGACGATGGGGCGGATCAAGTACGAATGGCAAAAGTTGATCATGAAAAATTGTGGTCTAATCTTTAAACTCATGATTGGGAGCAATTATTTAGAAGCGAATCTGTTGATCAAGCTACGAAAATTTTTTTGAATACTCTTCAGGGATATATTAAGGTGTCAACTAGTACAGAAAAAATATCGATTAAAAGAAAATATAAATCGCTCAAACCATGGATGTCTGTTGATATCCGTGAGAAAACGTGAGAAACTATACCTTGAATATAAAAGAAATTTGGATAATCTAGAACTCAAAGAAAATCTCCGAATATACAGGAATATTTTAAATAATCTAATAAGAAATGCTGGAATTAATTATTATAGGAATAGGATAGATGAAAGCTCTGGGAATCTGAGAAAAGTATGGAAGGTTGTGGATGAAGCAACTGGTAGAAAGATTAAAGAACGTACAAATATAACGAAAATTGAGTTGAACGAGCGTGAGATTACTGACAACCATGAAATTGCGAATCATTTGAATTCTTATTTCTGCAATATCGGTGCAGAAATGGCTGAAAAGTTGAGGACCCAGGCTACTGAGTTCTCACGGGATTCATGTGCCAGGACTCCGAAAATGAAGGATTCAATGTTTCTATTACCAATAACCGAGAAAGAGATAATCAATCAAATCATTATGCTGAAAAATAATGCGACTCCCGGACCAGACTTAGTGCGGGCGAGTACATTAAAGCAAATCGTTTCAGAAATATCGAGATCACTTGAATAAGTAAAGTAAAGTAAAGTATTTTATTCGTCATATAAAACTATAAACATAGCATTGACACGTCAACAACAAAAAATATGTTTTCAATCTGTCTATGCAAAAGGGTCAATTTCCAACAGCTTTCAAAAGAAGTATAATCTCACCAACTTATATATCTGGTCATAGGACTGATATCGGAAACTACCGTCCTATAGTAATTACAAGTAATTTAGCGAAAATTTTTGAAAAATGTCTCAAAACTAGACTAACTGATTTCATGGACAAACATAATTTACGAGCAGATAATCATGACGGTTTCAGAGCTGGACGAAGTACAGGTGACGCCATATTTGAAGTTACTAAAGCTATATATGAGTCAATTGATAAAGATAAAACGGTGATTGGTGTATTCTTAGACCTGAAGAAAGCATTTGACACGGTTTACAATAAAATTTTGCTAGAAAAGTTACATAACCATGGTGTCAGAGGGAAAGTTGCTAGTCTTTTCGAGTCTTATGTTGTGGATGTTGTGGAATTTGAAGCAGTAAATGGAGTGAATAGTAATGAGCGTTTAATTAATTATGGCGTTCCGCAGGGTACGGTTTTGGGACCTTTACTGTTCAATATCTATCTAAATGACCTGTCCAATGTTGAACATAATTCGAACTTCAAGATCTTTGCATATACTGATGACACGGTTATTTTGTTTGTGGATGATACGTGGGAGGCTGTATACAACCGGACGGAGGAGGGTTTAAATTTCGTGGTGTCGGAAATGAGAAAATTATTGCTAGCAATGAATCTACAAAAAACAAAATTCATAACATTTGCATTGACGGAGACTTCTTGCTCGAACTTAAGAAAATTTATAATTGTTCACGATAGAGACCATTGTACTGATAGCTGCGACTGCGAGTTGTTCATTGAAGTGACCGATACCATCAAATATTTGGGTATACATGTAGACCGTCTTCTTCGATGGAAAGACCATGTAATGTATATGTTAAAGATAATCAGAAGTTCGATACCCAAGTTTAAATTATTGGTGAATACCTATATTGCCCCGTAAGAATTTTCTCACGGTTTATTACGCTCTCGTACAGTCGGTGTTGGAGTAGTTCATCTTGAAAATAATTATGAAGAAGGATCGCTTATATTCGTCGGAGTTGCTTTTCTCGGAGGCTCGGGTTTTCACTTTGAGGCAATTATTCTACAAAAATTCTTTAAAAACGTGACACGATTGGATGGATACGAACATTCTTATTCCAACGGAAGTCAAATGAGGGTAGAACTGCAGGTCCCACGATCACATAAAACTTTTGCGCAGATGCATGCGCATTGTGTTGTGTCAAATACTTCACAAAAAATATAAGAAGTTTCATTTTCTCACTTTAGGATGGCACATCCTCGATTCCTCTCTGTTGGAAAATGAATTGTTGTAGGCTAAGGAATGGTTAATATGAAGAGAAAAAAATTTTAAATACAAAAAAAATACCAAAATTGGATCAAAACACTTGTGGAGCTCATGCTAGAATTTAATATCATTTTGGATCTTTTACTACCTTGTCAAACTGCCAGGCACAAACCCTAGGTTTAATTGGCAGTTTTTTCAGAAGTATATGAAATATTCTCTGTATAAATTGTAAGTTAAAGAATTAAATATATAAATAAATAAAATACGGTTCTCAATATATTTCACAAAATGTGTTGTTCGAAACAGCCTTAAATTTTTCATAAAATTAATTTATGATAGCTGAAATAGATTTTGGTATTCATGTACTGTGTTGTTTACTGAGTTGTGCCGTTCGAATTTTCCCAAACGTATCTCTCATTTGCAAGAAAATTGAAATTGAAGAAAATCGTATTTCAGCAATTATGATTTTTCTCCTCCCGAATTCGTGAAAAAATTTGTGCTACATTCGTAGGGACTGGTTCCGGTGAAATTTACAGAAAACACTTCAAATTTTTTCCTCAAAAGGTGAAAATTGGATGAATCAGTATATTGTAGGTAAATCCGTACACACATCTGGCACATCTTAATCGAAAAAATTTCAAAATTTTGGTATATCTTTAAAACAAATGAAGATATCGTGAAACGGTTTTTACTACTGCTGTTTTCACGAAAATCGAGTCCAGGATTCCTGTCAACGTTTTTACTTATCTCGTCTAAAAGTACCAGAAATAGCCAAAATCAAGCAATTTGGTATACCCTGTACACTGGTGATTCTTGCATGATTTAGGTTTGTGCCCCGGTTTGTGCTAATATGTTGCGCTATAGAAGTTTGATAAGAAGGTAAGCTGAGAGGTACGAAATAGAAATCGTTGTCAACAAAGAAAGAAAGGCTTCATATAGATTCATCTGTACAGGGTGGGCAAAATTAGTGATACATGAACTACAACTTTTTAACCGTTTGAGATAGAGAAAAATTAATGACACGTTACGGTGGTCTTTTTTAAAAAAACTGATAATGCCATCAACTGCTTTCCTCTATCTTCTTTTGTCTTCGAGTTATAGGCCAAAATTGAAATTTGGACGATTTCAACTTTGGCCATTATCTCCGTTTCTGTTTGTGCTAGGATGTTGAAATGAAAACATTATACGGGCACTTTTTTCATAGCAATCCAGTAGCGTACTTCGTTCTTTCTCAAGAGGTTTCCTCGATGAGCTTTAACATAAACTTGTGTTTTTTCTTATGGAAACAATAGTCTGAAATGGCTTAGAAAGAATCGCCATTTTTTTCCTGGTTCAGAAATATATCATACATCATACATCAGCCTCAGATTCTTTCAGATATCATGAAAAATAAGGATGTATTTGAAACTATGGAGTATTTAGTAGGATGAATCACAGAATAATATGTCTCTACGCATGGTGTCATTATTATTTTGCCATTGAATACTCGATTCAATTCACCGTGATTTGATCTCTGTTCAGAAAAACTGTCAATCATTAGAATTCGAAGTCATTATTGCCGGCAATATGAAAATGTTCGAAAACTACGAGAAATATGATATGTTAAAATGTTTAATTTTAACGGCAATAATAACTTCGAATTGACAGTTGTTCTGAACTGAGATCAAACCACGGAGAATTAAATCAAGTATTCAATCGCAAAATAATAATGACACCATGCGTGGAGACATTATTCTGTGATTCAGCCTACTTAATACTCAATAATTCAGATTTCAAATACAAACTATATTTTTCATGATATCTGAATGAATCTGAGGGCGATGTATGATGTATGATATATTTCTGAAACGAGAAAAAATGGCGATTCTTTCTAAGCCATTTCAAGTTATTGTTTATATAAGAAAAAACACAACTTTATGTTATAGCTCAGCAAGGGAACCTCTTGGAAAAAACAGAGTACGCTACTTTATTGCTATGAAAAAAGTGCCTCTATAACATAGACCTCTTATATCTATGGACGCGCCCTCACGTGACTTTTACCTAGAATTCCTTGCAGGCTGAATATGTGCGAGAGAGATAGAGCAAGTTGAGGCAACGTCAAAATCATGTTGTCCAAACATTGAACTGCTGTATTTTAACTGTTGGGTAAATCGTGAATTTTTCTTTTATTCTGAATGGAACTGATTGTTATTTCGATTTCTAGTGGTGTTGTATACTATAGCCAAAAAAGATTCGCGGTTAGTATTGCATAAAATCCTTCATGGATTAATCTATTCAAGTCTATATAAAGTGATATAAAGTTTAAGTTCACAATCGGAATATATGGAAAAATCACATTATTTTTTAACATTAAATGAGAAATATTTCATATGTTTTCATTTAGTTTTATATTATTATTGAGTGGATATGGTTCATCTTTCGAATTAGTTGAAATTTAGAATAGTTTTGTTGATTATACAATATAGCAATATTCATAGTTTCAGAACGGAGTGTATTGTAATGACGTCGTGTTAATTTGAGACTGACGGCCAAAATTCTATGTTAAACTCATATTTCATATAGTTAGTATTATTGATGGTAGAATAAAAAAAAAATATTTCTCATGAACAACCTCAAATAAAATCGGGTATGTTCATTAGATTCTCTTGTTCAATTTTGTAAGTTATATTTCCTAACTAGAAAATAAGAAAAGTAGATATATGAATTTCTAAATGTTTAAAGACATATATAAATATTGTATAGAAACTAGAATCAAAAACTTCAAAGTTTTTGTGCCCATTTCCATTGGGCTCATAGTCCTCAATGACAACTGAGAAAATGTTATATTCATGTGACTGTATATCATCAAAATTTCGTGTAATCATTTGCTAGTTTGTATGGGAAAGGATTTTTTAGAGTGGAGGATATAGAACTTAAATTTGTTGTTTTATTTCATTAGATATTTATTTCAGGAAAAATATTTAATGCAATTCAATAGGTTCGATAATGTTCATGAAAACAATAACAAAACCTCGATTCAGAAGGGCAAGTGCAACTAAAAGCATTTTGAATTATAAAATTCTCCCAACTGAAAGCTCTTACTTGATAAATCTAAGCTTATAATTTTTCGAAACATTTTAACAAATACATTTTTATTGTTACTTCTATGTTAATTTCTGAACCATAAATAAAAACTTAACTCATTAGGAATTTGAATGAACCATTTTTATTTCTAATCAACCTATACCTATCTATATATATTTATAAACAATGATAATTATGAGTAATTATTATTCAAAGAACAAGACAGTACAATCACATTATAATACCCATCAGTTGCAGCTCAAAGAGATTTATCGTGGGTTGACACTCCGCAGGTATAATATATCTATAATGTAATTTATTAGTATTTTTTATATGTATTATGCAGGTTTCCACACCACCATGAGATATTGCAATCGGCGCGTTACCTGATTATACTGGGGTTCGCCGAAATTGTTTTTTCATTCAATATTTCTTCAAAATTAAAAAAAAAATGTGAAAAAACTATTTCAGCCTTATATGCCAGTAAAAAAATAAATATTATTTAAAATAAAACTTAGAAAATATGAATATAAATTATAGATAAACAATAAAAAATATACTATAACTATGAATAAATAAGAACAGCCTTTGCATAAAATCAACATTAATTCTAACAATAAGTTAACAAATTATTCACATTTTGTAATGTAGTCAGATTTATGCATCGTTCCTTTTTGTGCAGCAGAATCGTCTCTGAAAAGGTGAAAACTAATGATAAAAAATTTTCTGGAAGAAGAATTCAATCATTGAAATTCAAATTTGGTAAATGACAGATGGGGGAATTTACATTGCTGGTCAAAATTAGATTTGTCGGTAGTGTCAACCCCGAATTCACTGAGGAGCCGCCGCTCTGACACTGAATCACCAATATCAATTATTTAATATATATGTCGAACCTTTTTTTTCTTTCTTCATTATTCTTATTTTATAATTGTAGAACAGGTTCCAATTCATCTCCTTTTCTATCATGATTTAGATTGAGCTCTCTGATGTTATCTCTCATCCCTTATTCTGTCTTTTGTATCCATCCTTTTTATCTCTAATTACGATCCTATGAACAAAAATTTCATTATTTATTATCAGAAAATACAATATTTGGAAGAATAATAAACAAATTATTAGAGATCTTATGTAATGAATCCAAGTATAAAATTGAGAATTTGCTATTTCGTATAAAAGACTACTGAGTAATTCAACTGTAAGAATCTTATAGAAAATTTCTAATTCGATGGAATGATGTAATACTTATCCTTTTCTGAAGTAGATTAGTGGCATGTAGAATTATTTTTATTACTCCCTTATTTTGTACTCATCCTTGAAGAAAATCATTGGCCCCCCTCCTGACAATCTACAAGAAATATAAGTTTTGCATCAACAAGACCTAACTTCCGTGAAAACTCACCTTGGACTTAAATATATTGACAATTTTTCCATCTGGATTAATTCCCTTGTTTCTATATCTCTCTTCAAGCAGTCAGTTTCCTTCATCTTTCATGAGATTTCCTGAAAATTTTCAATATTCGTTAGACATTTTTCTGTTAAACAAAATTTTCTTTATTTATTCCTTGTTCGACAGGGCTTTGTCCGTAACCCCGGACCAGGGACCCTAGACAGGTGCTAGCTTGCTGGGTCAGAAAGCACCTGGAATCTTACACATGCAGGAGTCGATTCAGTTCTCCTTATAGGACTGTCCATGTGGAGTTCCTACTGTCACAAAGAGTGAAATACTTCAATTATTTAATTTTTTTTTTACTGGTGACTAAAGTGAATAATTTTAGTGAGCCTCTGTCGAATTCTTGTGTCCACTTCATTAGAAGTTTCATTTATATGATGAAGTCGTATGGTGAAATAGTTCATGAAATATCAGCTTGACCAATTGTGAGACATCCCAACGATAATCACTAATCTCAGATGATTAACCTCTGAAATTAATTAAACACTTGATTTTTCCTTCAAATTTTCATATAGGATTGGCCTTTTTGACAAGGTTAAGAATATATTAATTCGGGAAGGATTTAATGAAATACATACCTCTATTATCAATTAATAAAGTGTTCAACACTTCTAGAAATCGAGTTAATTAAAATAATAAGAATTTCAATTCAGAATAAAAGAAATATTCACTATTTTCCGAACGTATGCTCAATGTTTTGATCAGATGATTTTGACGTTGACTCAACTAGCTCCATCTCTCTCTTTCATATTGTCAGAATGTTCACCACATTAGCTCATAGAATTTATATGTATCTCTATTCTGATTGCTAAATGTCAGAATGACCTCATAATATGTCTCAGATTTTGCTCCTGAAAAATATTCTGTTTTCTTGTGTTATAACATGTTTGGTTCATCTATGGGAGATGATTGCCTTTCATTGGGGTCCCGTAGCGGTCTTCAAACATCTGAAGTGCCGAAAAATCATCACCTGGAAGGTCGTATCTGGTTTGAAAAAACCCTCACGACCAGAGAGCAACAATTTGTGGATTTTGAATTTGAATATCGAAGGAATTTCGAAAGGAAAGTGTGATTACGTCTCCAAATTAGCTTATGAACATGGTATCAAAGAGATTCTTCTGCAAGAAACCCACACGGCAACAGAAAAAAAATCTTCGTGAAAGAGGACAGTTGAAAGGTTATGTATTAATTGATTTTTTACAAGTTTAGCATGTTATGTTGAAAAATTATCAGTTTCGTGACATTCAACAGATTCGGAAAGGGGAAATTGATGGAGTTTTTTTTTTTCATTTTTTTCATTTCTTTCAAATTTTCTGACATTTCTGTCATAAATATTTATAAACCTCCGAACATTATTTGGCCAAGAAATCTTAATGTTGATGTTTTTTAAAGTAGCAAATGCATTTCCAAAATGCATTCAATTTATTCTGAATAATCGGTTCCTTTTCTGCTTTTGTCTTTTTTCATTTCAGATTAAGAATTACGAGTCGTTTTGGGAAGAATCTGTGTATCCGAGCCCATCGACGGATAACATGAAGATGATCACACTGATGTCTTTCAAGATTTTCCTGATATTTGATATTTTATGTTATTTTGTTTACGGGGAGGCAGGTTTTTTCGGCTGAGGTTTTTTCCCCTGGCTGTATAGTATCGTATGATACTTGTGTTGATAGTATCGTAGGATTCTATAGTATCATACAAAGAATGTTATGATACCCCGTTCTTTTTTTACCTCAGCTTAGGTACTTTTTGTTCCAACATTTAATGTATTATTTTAGCTCTCTTTTTCATAAGAATATATATATATATATATATATATATATATATATATATATATATATATGCGGCATGCCAGCATTTTGCTCAGAGAACCGGTCCATAGATATAAGAGGTCTATGCTCTATAATGTTTTCATTACAACATCCTAGCACAAACAGAAACGGTGATAATGGTCAAAGTTGATATCGCGCAAATTTCAATTTTGGCCTATAACTCGAAAACAAAAGAAGATAGAGGAATGCAGTTGATGGCATTATCAGTTTCTCTAAAAAAGACCACCGTAACGTGTCATTCATTTTCCTCTATCTCTTACGGTTAAAAAGTTGTAGTTCAAGTATCACCAATTTTGCCCACCCTGTACATAAAATTATTAATCTTAGAGGAAAAGGGGATCATTGGGCCGCGAGGCCCTCAAGGGCGCGAGGCCGTGGGCGGTCGCCTACGTCGCCTACGCCCAGTTACACCAATGTCACTGATTAACCTTCGACCGGGCGCGCACTGTGCACAATTTACGACAAATCAACCTAATCGCAGCTCCCATCCAAATGGATTGGTTTTGATCAAGAAGCTCTAAGGTAGGGCAGTGCAACTTTCTCCCTGAATTCCGAACGTGATTTGTGTCCTCTGAAGTATTCGGATATTCGGTAAAACAGGTTAGTTCATTGAAAAAACCGAATTTTCTTACAAATATTTTTATGATTTTTCAATCTTACAGCTGCATAGTTTCAAAATACGAAGTGAGACACTCTCCCATGCGGAATTGAAACAAATTGCCCATGATCCACTGAATAAGACAGAAGAAAATTTCGAGAATTATTCACTTTCGAGTGATAAAGCTTCTAAGGCAGAAAATAGTTCAGAGGAATACTGTGAAGGAGAACGAGAAATCTTGAAAGAATATTTTATAGGGAAAAATTAAACAACTTAAGGGAGCAAAAGAACATACCAGGTCTACAAGGAAATAACAATTTAAAGTTGAGTATCAATTTGGTTATCGACTTGTTGCTCTAAATAAGGTCAAGACTATAAAGTTTCTTGGAATTCATTTAGATTAAAATTTGAAGTGGAGAGAACATTGTGAGAGTGTATGCGCCAAAATGAGTTCACTTTGTTACCTACTGAGAACTTTAAAAAGGGTCCTCACAGCTGACCAATTACTCTTCCTATACAATTTGCAAGTTTCTTCAAGACTTTGGTATTGTTTTCTGGGGAGCATCTTCTGCTGCTACGGATGTGTTCTTGGCTCAGAAGAGAGTGATTAGGTGTCTGGCAGGTGTTTCACAAAGAAGATCCTGCAGGACTTACTTCGCATCTTATGGACTGTTGACTTTGCCGTCAATGTTCATTCTAGAGGTAGCAACTATTGTTCATGAGAATAGGGATGTGCTCACGAAATTTCAAGATGTGCATCATCATAACACTCGCAATCAAGGAAATTTTGTATAACCAAAACTAAACTTTAGGATAGGAGGAAATTCTCCTTTATTTTTAGGGATTCAAGTTTTTAATAAGCTACCTGAAGAAATAGAGATTTCCCCAAACGTAATAACATTCAAGCTTGCATCAAAAAAAGTTTTATTTTAAAAAATGATGTTATAGTCTGGGGGAATATCTCAACAACTATACGTGGGATTGATATGGCTTGATGTATGTGATTGTGAAATTCATTTTTACTTTTCATGAAATGATGGTGAATTTTCATTTTCTCTCATTTGTTTTCTTTTTTCTCTGTTTCTTGTTATTTTGAGCCAGTAATTCTTTGACATTTTCTATAATGGTGTAAATCATTCTGATGGCAATAAAGGAATATTATTTTTATTATTAAAGACGTGTTTTCGGTGCTCCACATAGTTTTGTTGAATTTTATGAGTTACCAGTTGAATTTTTCTTAGAAAATTAACCTGGATCGTTACCCTCGATCGAATGTTGGGAGCTCGTACACTGGGCTACAGGTGTACCCCAAATTAAAAAGATCATATTCTTGTAAAATGAAAATTTTATTTACTTTCCACAGACAAACATTCTGAATAGAGTCTCTCTAAACATCTCAAAAGAAAAAACAAAATGAAAATAGGGACCATTCCAGGGTTAATCGAGATTGAACTTCAGGCCAGGGGATCTTAGTGGTATAGGACTGTTTTCTCGGTACTGATTTCCGCTGAATGAAAGAAAGTTTTCGACGGAAAACGGTATCATTATATTGATTTCACGTAAATTCTAGGGTGCTCGGGAAAAGTAGAATAAGTCATTAAATGACCAAAATGAGATATGCCCATAAACTTCACCGTAATAATGAACTCCACCTTCTGGTAAAAAGAAAATAAATCATTTGCAATATTACAAGGTAGACTATAACTAAGTACGAAATAGTTTATCTATTCTAGAAGGATCCACATAAGATAAGTGCACTTTTATTTTTTGAACCTTCTATGAAAATAATACAAGTCTACTTATACTGTTATGACTCTGTTTGCAATCGCGAATTGTCAGGACTTGTTCTCAGATTACCCAACCTCTAAATTTCACAATTTGTGGGGATGAGTATAAGTCCTTTATTTCCTCTGGTTCAAAGATGATAAATCATTATTTTTTTCCTTGATTTTTCAGTTCAATATTTTCTCAAAATGAATGAATGTTTTATGTTGATATGTTTTTTCAAAAATTTTATAACTTTTGAAATTATAATGGACCCACAAATAATGAAGAAATAACCTTGATTAACTAAAAACTACCAATTCTGACTTATACTCCTTTTCGCAAGCACCCTAGAATTATAACAATCATTCGTCGCGTGAACAACTGCTGATAGCGCTATTCACAAATATTAACACACCGTCAACATTGTTCCCTGAATGGTAACAGATAATTATAAAGGAATCGATAGACTATGAGATGGTAAACAGGTGATCTTAGGCATAATAATAAGACTTTTATTATCATTAACGTGTTTTAATTTGGAAAAAAAAACGAACAAGAACAGCCGAGTGTGCATTCATTGCGACAAACGTCAACTCGCTGTTAGGCTACATTATTAGAACATAGAGCACATAGAACTTAACTGGGCCACCCCCATATATGCAAGCTCTCATAGAGTAGCACTATTTCACATGGTAGTTAAAAAAATGAATTAAACAATTTGGAGTTTTGTTTATATTCCAACACTACCCCTAAACTAAACTAAAGAAACCAATTTTAATGCATAATTTTGACAGTCTTGCTGAGTTTGATGGTTTTGTAAACATATCACCGAGCTGTTCTTCCGAACTTACGTGTTCCACATAAGTTTCTCGGTTCTGATACAATTCGCGCACGAAATAATATCTCACTTCAATATGTTTAGACCGTTTGTGAAATTCTCTAATGTTTGCACTCTGATCACAAATTTCACTCAACAGCCTTTTCAACCAGATCAACTCCTTGGCTCCTTCACTGGCTGCCACAAATTCGGCTTCTGTCGTTGACAGCGCCACCGATTTTTGGAGTTGGGAAGTCCAAGAGACAGCAGTACCATCAATCAAGGATACGAAACCACTTGTTGACCTTCGGGTTCCAACATCGCCTGCCAAGTCAGCATCAGAATAAGCACTTAGTTTGTTCCCGGAGGAAGTGTAGAGATATCTGAATATCCTCTTAACACAGGTCCAATCAGCTTGTGTTGGCTCCGACATTGATCTGGCAGCTTTTGATACTGCATTCCCAAGAATGAATCTAGTGAGCCAATGGCAATTTTGAATGTTGAAGTTAATTCTTCTAAAAACTTCTTCACTGCATCCTGGTTACTTCCAGCTATCAGGCCGTCATCTACGTATATGGCTACGAATATCTTTTCATCATCTTTGATACGGACGTAGATGCATGGGTCTGCATTTGATCGGATGAAACTATTTTTCAGCATAAATGTGTTGAATTTATCATTCCAACACCTTGGGGATTGTTTCAGTCCATATAAGGACTTTTTAAGACGACAACACGCGACCGGAGCCATTATCGAAGCCCTGGGGTTGAGTCATATATATCTCTGCGTCAATATCGCTATGTGAAAACACGGTTTTTATATCGAACTGTCCGAGTACCAGTTTTTCTCTTGCTGCGATAGCTCTCACTGAACGAATCGCGTCGCATCGCGCTGCCGGACTGAAAGTCTCTTCATAGTCATAGATTATAGAGTTAGAAAGGAAGGAAACGCCCTTACATCTGTGGAACTAAAATCCGACTACGATTTTTGGCTAGTTTCTCACTTTTGACACCTAGATGGCGCTGAAAACATAATTCAGTACAGAAAACTATTTTAATAGGCGCGAAATTCGAATTATACTTTTCATAAATTTCCATTAAATTGAGTATTCTTTGTCAATTTTGCAAAGATCTCTGAAAAATGCTTAAAATCCAGAGTAATGAGGGTTTTTGAACAGAATAAGATATTGAGTGAGAAGCAATATGCATTTAGAAACAAAAGGAGTACTGAAGATGCAGTATTCGACCTGGTTAATAATATCACTGAAAATTTACAAAAAAATAAGAAAAGTTTAGCCGTATTTTTGGACCTCTCGAAGGCTTTTGATACGGTGTAACATACGATTTTGCTCAGCAGGTTGGAGGGAGTGGGTATTAGAGGGGTACCTTAAATGTAATGAAAGATTACTTAACAGAATGAAAGCAGTACGTTAAAATGAATAGAACCATTAGTGATCCTAAAAGTATTGAAGTGGGGGCTCCACAAGCAACTGTTTTGAGGTCCTTATTATTTTTAGTATACATTAATTCTTTGGAGGGCATCATGGGGGATTGCAGCATTGTTTCTTATGCTGATGATACTGCATTGCTATTTTCGAGTGATACAGAACTGAAGTATACAACCAGGCTGAAAGGGGTCTTCGTAGGATATATTGTTCACTTAATAATAACTTATAAAGATTAAATTATAAAAAAAACGTTTTTCATGACATTTAGTGCCACGTCCGTGGGTCAGCCAACCTTTAGTCAAATTTGTATCCATGATAGTAACTGTTCGAATAAACATATATGTAGTTGTATGAGAATAGAAAGGGTTGAGAAAATTAAGTTCCTTGGTGTTATGTTGGATCAACATCTGAAATAGGAAGGACATATTGCGTTCTTAAATAACAAAATTAGAAATATTTTTCATAAATTTTTCCAGCTACGTGAAATCTTAAATTATGGATTATTGAACGCTCTGTACTACACTCTTGTTGAATAAAATTTAAGGTATTGCATTATGATATGGGGATGTGCCTATAATGACACGTTGAACAAGTTAGCTATAACCCAAAATACTGCCTTAAAGATTATTTTCATGAAACCATATATAGGTATACAACGGATTCATTATACGAAGGTCTTGCTATATCGAGGGTTAGAAATCTCTATGTTCACGCAGCTATCAATTATATTCATAAATTTGTTCGTCCAGATGATAATGAACTGAGGAACTATAGCTCAAAATCAGCAGAACAAATGAAAATCTGCGTTCCATTCAAGCCTACAAACGTAACACAGAGGTTCTTAACTTATTATGTACCACTGCTTTCAATAGGTTACCTGCTGATATTAAAGTTTACTTCGGAAATCTACAAAAAATTAAAATAGAAACGAAAAAGTGTATATTCATGAATCAAACTTATTTCTCTCTTCATTTTAGATCATTAATATAAAGTTACTGAAAAAACTTGCTCTCGATTTTTGACGGCTCCTGCCGGTTTTCCGCCCGCCTCACATTCGAACTCTGACCTTTCTCGTCCTCCTTCCAACGCCTTTAGATTTCGGTATATGCTAAAATGATTTTTTTCAGAAGTAGTTGATTTGATTTGATTTGATTTGATCTTAAACTTTCATAATGAGCTATGCCACCCTGGAAATGACACTAAAATTAGATCTACCACCTGAACCTTCTAGAAAATACTGATTACTGGTTACGTCCATGCTTTTTGATAGTGGAATAATATTCACAGGAATTTGGACAAAATATGTATATCAATTTAATTTCCTATTAATACATCGCCAACGTTTCGAATCTTTTGTGATTCTTTTTCAAGGCTCGTATTTTGATGGAATTAAATTTGTTTAGTCTTACTAGAGATTTGACCGTTTTGATGTTGAAAGAAAGTCATTATATTCAATAGATCTATATAATTTGAATATTATGACTTTCTTTCAACATCCTGATCGACAAAACAAAAGCAGAGCTCCGTTTTTTGATCAGGATGATATTTTCCATCTACACATTGTTTTGAATCAAATGAAATACGCTTCTGGATTCTTTATATTTTTTTTTTGAAATGATTGTGTTAAATCAACTACAATACAATATAACAATTTCAAGAACTTATTGATACAGTGAACTCACGATGAATCGAACATCGATAAGTCAAACAGTTGTTCTGGACCCGATTCATACATATCTTACCCAGTGTATTTTAACCTCAATGAGTCTAGAGGGTCTAGTAGATGAGTCGAACAGCTGTAAGGGTCGTCAAGAGAACCACCACCTCTATAAGTCGTTCTTCTGACCACCATTGCCTCTATGAGTGGAACGTTTTGATCTAATGAATGAGACCGAAGAAAATTCGGTTCGCAAACAAATTATCCAGAATATATTTTTGCCCTCTATCCATTTGACAACACTGAAAATAAAAAGCAATGAAAAAGACAGTTACATGATACGAGTTTCAAAACTTACATTTCCATTCGCTTTGGTAATGAAAAGAATGCACATTCAAGATTATTCTTTCTATTATTTCTGCAATTAATCACCATGCATTTCGAATGTCGGCCAGTTTTTAACACAAAATTTATAACAGAAAAACACACAAACCAAGAATATGAAGTCAGCTAGGGGCTACTCTTGTAGATTTCGAGGTATTTCAGTTGAAAATACGCGAGAAAATCGATCATCATTCAGCAAAAATATTTATTCAAGTATTTCTTTCAGAATTGACAGCAGCCTTCTAATAATCTCTATATGATCTATGCCAAATGGACCCTAATTAAATATTTTAACCACAGACCGATTACTTTCGAGAAACAGATGTCGCTGACATCACTGTTGTCGCTTCGTTTCCCACCTTTATACTCTATAATCTTTGATCATAGTCTAATCCACCACGTTGAAATATTCCACGCACAACCAATCGGGCACGATAGCGATCAACGGAGCCATCGGCTTTATGTTTATCACGAAGAACCCAGCGATTGTCTATAGCACGTTTACCACTTGGTAGATCCACTAAGTCCCAAGTGTTATTATCAGCGAAGGCATTGATTTCTTCTTTCATGGCTCTCATCCATTCTTCAGAATTTTGACTGGCTATGGCTTCGTCAAAATTTGTTGGGGTAAATTCCTCTTCGATGACCTCGGAAAGGCACGAGAGTGCACTGTTGCTTTGTGCTCGATGAGCTTGTTAGCCCACTTCGTAGTCGTTGAACTTTGCTGGGAGACGAGTATCTCGAACTGGACGTTGAACCGATTCTTCTTCTTCGATTTTCTCTGCTTCGATCTGCTCTACTTCTCTCTTCCCTGCTTCACCTTCTTCCTCTGGATCTTCGAATTCGAGCTGTACTGTACTACTCGTGGTGCACAATTTTTCCGGGTGAAAATCAACGTTGCGAGTTTTTATCAACCGAAGTTTTTTTGATGGTATCCAAATTTTATAGCTATCTTTGTCGTTGACGTAGCCGACAAAATGTCCGAATAAGGCTTTGTCGTCAAATTTCGATCTGAATTGTTTTGGCACATGCGCGTAGCACTCCGAACTGAAAATTCTTAAATAATCAAAACTTTTAAATGTTCTGCCTGTTCACAGTTCGAAAGGGGTTTTACCTTTAACACTCGATTTTCTGGTTTTATTGGTAAGGTACACTGCTGTTTCACAGGCATGAGCCCAAAAAGTTCGTGGTAGGTTGCTCACCGATAGCATGGAACGAGCCCATCCGACTACGTGACTGTTCGATTGCTCAGCGACACCGTTCTGTTCCGGGTCGTTCTGTTTCTGTTTGGTAGAATGATCGCATTAAGTGATAGTTTTGGCAATAAAATTTTCTTGTTTTATTCACACTGTCTTTAATCTGCATTTCCAAAGGTGCGACTGGCACTTGGCAATTTTTCCATCTTGGCAATTGCCAGATGACTTCTATGGTGATCGTTGTGGTACTATAGGAAATGATATCAAAGAAGCAGCTGCACCCAAATTCCCGTTTTTTCGACGTTTCTAGCTCTCGTATGAAGAGGTGGATCTCAATGGGATTTTATTTACATGCATTTATTTCTCAGGACAACTGTGAAGGTACATTATTCATGTAAATCAATAAAATCTATAACTTCAGCAGTATTAACTGATATACATTGTATCAACAACAAAATTTTGCAGTTTTTCGACGACGTTTAACTTGGAGTTTAGCGATATCGATCCATTTAATACGTCCATTTCTCAATTTGAAAACCTGCTAGAACAAAGGCTATCACAAAAAATATCAAAAGAAAAATTTTCATTTTGTACAATTTCATTTTGGAACTGTTGTAAAATTGAATTTTTCATTTGATTGTATGTTTTTTTCCATGCAATTTGTGAATACTTTTTTCGGTTGGAACCTGTTTTTGTATTCCTACCTTTCATAAATAAAATAAACTGAAAATAAATGAAAATATCGGAGATGTTATAGTTCGATTATTCGAACCATCAGAACATCCGAAGAATGATGATAACACATGCACCATGGTACTTTTCAAATCAAACACTTCACGAAGACTTGAACGTACCATACGTGAAAGGAGTCATCAAAAAAAAAAGCGGGAATCACCACAAGAAGCAGGAGAACCTCGTAAATATTTTACCTCACCCACTGACTGAAGTGCACAACGATAGGGATAGGCGACTCAAACGAAAATGTCCAGCAGATCTAAAATAGATGTGAAAAAATCTGCCACTGGACAGAACCCCATAACGACACTTGAAAGCACTCAACTCTGAAGCCAGCAAATACGCTTATAGAAAGGATTTATTCTGATTGCTCGTATTGTTAAAATAATTTTAAAAAATTCGATGGAAAAAAAGTTGAACAATTCGCAAGCGAATAATCAAAAATTTCTATTCTATCAAGAAAAGAAGTCCCACACATTCACTCTGTTACTGAATTTAATTAATTAAATATACGTATAAGGTTAAAAAAACTTTTCAAGTTGTTGGCGGATAAACGAGCTTTTGTACACCCCAACGAAGTCAAAAGCCTACCTCAGACTCACGCTTCGAACAAAATCTCTGCATAATCGTATTGGACTCCCCACAAAAAGATTGATAATTTGAAAAAATGAATTAGAATTAGGTGAATTCCAAATGAAAAAAAAATCAACTGCAAAGAATCCATAATGCATATAATATTCTACGGTTTTAATAACTGTTATGGTTTTTTGGTTCGACTCCGAAGTTCTCAAGGCAGAATGAAAATAGATTAATTCACAGTTTGGTGACAAGAACAAAATAATGGGTGTATTCTGCTTTTCATCTTCCAATAGTGCGGTACAGATCTGCAGGATTGATCTTTACCTATGTGACCACCTCACAGATTCGAGAATAATGCATTCTGATAATCGGTGACACACAGATGAATCGTATGCTACAGATGAAAAGCAGAATTCACCCATGAATCGGAAAGAATTGTACAGGGTGATTAGGCTTGAGTTTCTAATAAGATTCATTTCTTATTATAGATGATAAATATTCCGAGATCCAGCCAATCACCACTCTGAATGAATGACGCTGTATATTTCGTTTGAAATTCTTATGTTTTGTCGACAAAATTGTAATTAAAGTAGGTCCAAATAAATGTTTTCGTCATATTGAGGTTAATTCTGATGTGAATCTCGAAATAACATATTTTCAATATGATTGTTGACAGATCTAAAACTTAGAATATTTCTGTGTACTAAATATATGCAATGATAATAATTCTCGGAGTTCCATTCACAGTTTTCTCCACCTACTTTAACAACATTTGAGACGAATAATTAGATTTTGAGGAGAATATGAAATAGGTACTCACTTTGTATTTCTTTATCGTTACAATGCGATGAGAAAGTTTGAACGCTCAATATAGATTAAAATATGTATTCAAAACTATTTTCATGATCAGGAAGATATAGAAGTATTTTATTCAGAAAAAAACAAATGATTTAAAATAGGTATATTATATTTGTGCAACAAAAAAACAATGACAAAATGTCAACTCAAAATGATAATTTTTAAATGAAAGTTTCTGCTCCGAAAAAGAATCTAAATTAATATATCAATCTGATGATTGACTTACATACACGTATACGTCGTTCCCATATCAGACGAGTTTTTCGTGTGAAAATTCGAGGCGACGCATTTTCGAGGGATTCGGTCACTCATGAAAACCAGGTTCGTAACAAAACCCTGTACAGTTTTAGTACATACCGCGAACAGTCCTATGATACAACCTATCGGCATCATCGAAAATGGAAAAGTTTTTTCGAAATGAACTTTTTCTGCAAAAATGTCCAGGAATCGTCAGTACCTGTACCAGAAGTTGGAGAGGTCTGGAAAATTTTAATAAAGGAAGTTTATTGTCGAAAACTCAGGATAAAATGAAAATGTCCTCAAACGTTTTATATACCATCTCGGTAAATCATCCTGGATGGGATAAATACATATTTGAAATCATATAATATATTTATTTCACCACCTATTCAATGGGAGATAATGGTTATTAGCCTGAATTATCATTATCTAATAAAGCACAGGTGGAAAGTTTCCACCGTTTCGGGTATATACTAGAAAAACAATAAAAATTTTTAACTCAATTTGAATCTAATTTAACCAAACAAAGTTAACATTTATAAAATTTTCACATAATTCAAGTCGACTGGCCTTTCAATATTTTTCCTATAATAATTCGTGAAAAATATAATCTCACGATTGAAATATTTTAATTCATCATTTCAATAAATATATTTCAGGATGCAGGACAAATGCAGAAGCAGAAATAGTTCAATTTCAGATTCCGCGCACCATATTAAAATCCCGGCAGAATATCTTCACTCGCCAGCTGCAATGTTATGTTTATCTCTTCACGATGCAAAAAACGTCTATAAAGCCATAAAACTCGTCCCGTGAACGACAGACCAGTGATGCCGCTTGCTCCAGATGCCACTTCAACCGCTACATATAAAACCGAGAATATACATATCCGTGAATATAATATACACGAGTGTGACAAGAGCGCCACCAATCTCGATCGCGCTGAACCTCTAACATACAGGACGTTCAGAAATGGTAAAATTTGGCGTCCAGCCAATTATCATTGCAACGTATAGAGGATGCCATGCTGAACCGTTCTGTGTGATTTTCAGCTGATGGTAAAGTGGCATCCGTATATCGGATGCCACATTACCGCGGATGCCACTCTTACCGCGATTTTAACATGGGAGGATGCCAAAATGTACCATATATATATATATATTATATATATATATATATATATATATATATATATATATATCCAACGAACAAACTGGCATCTTTTCCTAAACGGTATAGGCCTGCATCCTCGTGTATATTGGTGTATATTCAAGAAAGTTTGCACCGTACATTCCGACTTCCAGTTATATCCAGCGGATGGACTGACATCCGTATATTTTGAGGTAGGAAACAGTTCGACCTCTATATATCCTATTTCCAGGTAATCTGTCTTCCAGCAATGTTGCCAATTCGATGTAATTCTCATGTTCGTGATCGGAAGTCATTCAAGATGTTTATTCATTTGATTTATCGAATGGCTGAAAGTAATAGTCACACTTGACTGAATAGTTTTTCATTTCGTTACCAATTGCGTAATTGGTAATTGTTTATCCATGCGATAATCATGTTTTCCAGATTCAAAAGTTCAATTATTCGCTCTGATTTGGATTTCGCCCACAGTAACTCGGAATATACAAAAAATTTTCAACGCCTTATATCAGTAAGCCTCAATTTTGGATACTTTTTGATTCAGAAATGGAGAAGTAAAGATTCAATTTGATAGACTTCTGGGTTTGAAAACTATATATGAAATGAGATTTTTCCGTGTTTTGATATAACTATTCTGGATGTGTTTTTTTCATATCACGTATTCTAAAAAAAATTCCACAAACCTTTCGAGGCATATCGAAGATGATCCTCAGAATAACATAATAATTAATAATAATTATTTATGCATGTGTTATTGCAAATGAAAGAAACACATAGTTATTTTGAACAACAAAAAGGCAGGATCCTGTGCACATTTAGTGCAACTATGCAATCCTGCTTTATGCATAGGAGTTATCAAAACGTATAGAATTCCCACTGGCATGAAAACTGACAACCAAGATATCAAATACATCCATTTATCCTATATAAAAAGTCATTTCCTTTTCGAATCGACTTTCATATTTTCACATTCTACCTCGAAAAATTCTCCTCTGTTCATCGATTAAATTATTGAAGCGATAAGCGTTGAAGTACTGGAAATAAGGACTAAAAATGCTGTGTTCCCATATCAGACGAGTTTTTCGTATGAAAATTCGAGGCGACGCATTTTCGAGTGATTCGGTCACTCATGAAAATCAGGTTCGTAACAAAACTCTGTACATTTTTAGTAAAATCCGCGAACAGTCCTAGTCCTATAATACAACCTATCGGCATCATCGAACATGGAAAAGATTTTTACGAAATAAACTTTTTCTGCAAAAATGTCCAGGAACCATGAGTACCTATACCAGAAGTTGGAGAGTACTCAGAATAAAATGAAAATTTCCTCAAACGTCTGATAGACCATCTCGGTAAATCATCCTGGATGGTATAAATTCATATTTGAAATCATAAATGATATTTATTTCACTACCTGTTCCATCGAACAGGAGATAATCGTTATTAGCCTGAAATATCATTATCTAATAAAGCACAGGTGGAAATTTTCACCGTTTCGGATATATACTAGAAAAAAATTAGAATTTTGCCCTCATTTTGAATCTAATTTAACCAAACTAAGTTTCCATTTATCTAATTTTCGAGTCGACTGGCCTTTCAATATTTTCCCTATGATAATTCTTGAAGAATATAATCTGACGATTCAAATATTATAATTCATCGTTTCAATGAATATATTTCAGGATGAATTTTTCTAGTAATTATCATCATGATTATTCTTGCACAAATGCAGAAGCAGAAATATTTCAATCTCAAATTCCGCGCACCATAACAAGATCCCGGCGAAATATCTTCTATCGCTAGCTGCAATGTTATGTTTATTTCTTTACGATGCACAAAACGTCTATAAAGCCATAAAACTCGTCCCGTGAACGACAGACCAGTGATGCCGCTTGCTCCGGATGCCACTTCAGCCGCTAAATGTAAAACCGAGAATATACATATCCGTGAATATAATATACACGAGTGTGACGACAGCGCCACCAAACTCGATCGCGCAGAACCTGTGACATACAGGACGTTCAGAAATGGTCAAATTTGGCGTCCAGCCAATTATCATCGCAATGTATAGAGGATGCCATGCTGAACCGTTCTGTGTGATTTTCAGCTGATGGTAAAGTGGCATCCGTATAACGGATGCCACATTACCGCGGATGCCACTCTTACCGCGATTTTATCATGGGAGGATGCCTAAATGTACCGTAGATATATATATTTATATATATATATATATATATATATATATATATATATATATATATATATATATATATATATATATATATATATATCCTCGAAATCCATTAAGAAAATCCTGGTCCTCCTGGTTGAGGGTTGTGCTATAGGTTAGCTGCCTATACATATAAAAAAGGAGTGCTACGAACCATTTACTATTGCCTCGGAACAGGACGGAAACACGGAACAGACCAAAGCTGAGAAATAAGGACATTCTACTGGGAACTTGGAACGTTTTGAGCTGGTACAGACCTGGAATCGCTACACATGCCATAAAACAAATACAACTATAGAGGATGGATGTAACGGCTATACAAGAAATGAGATGGATAAGATCGGGCTCTCTACAGATGGAACAGTCACTGGTCTTCTATTCGGGGGACGAAAGAAGACATGAATATGGATGTGGCTTTGTAGTCAGTGGAAAATTGAAGTCTGCTATAATCGAGTTCAAGCCAATTAATGAACGCATGTGCTCCCTAAGACTAAAAGGAAGATGGTTTAATTTAACTCTATTCTCAGTGCATGCACCAACAGAGGAAGCAGATGCAGACGATAAGGAAATATTCTACGAACTGCTTGAACAACACTACACAGCAGCACCTAGACACGACATTAAGAGCATATTGGGCGACCTCAATGCCAAACTTGGCAAGGAAGAAAACCTTAAAACGGTTATTGGTATGCATAGCCTACATGACACCACGAATGACAACGGATATCGGTTGATGGATTTTGCAACAGCTAATAACATGGTGATCATAATCACACATTTTCAAAGGAAAGATATGCACAAGGTAACATGGAATTCCAATGATGGAATCACACGGAACCAGATAGACCATGTACTCATTGATGGAAGACACTCTAGCAACATTATTAGTGCACGAAGTATGAGAGGGGCAGAGAATGATTCAGATCACTTTCTGGTAAGGGCAAAATTGAGAGCAAGACAAAATACAACATGGAGAAATCAAAGTGTTCCAAGAAATGTGTGGGATGTTGAAAACCTAGATATACAAGAAAAAGAGGAACAATATCAACGACAAATACTGATAAAGTTCCAGACCCTGGGGGAGGAGTCGTCGGAGAGGGAGGCGACAATAAACCAGAGGTGGCAGAGCATAAGAGAGACCATAAAAGAAGCGGCAGAGGTGCACATCGGGAAAAAGAGAAGAAGCGCGAAAAAGAAATGGTATGACCAGGAGTGCGAGCAGGGCTTGAGACGAAAAACACAAATGAGGTTGGAACTGCTAGCAAGACCGACAGAAGGAAACAGAGAAGCTTATAATAGAATCAGAACACAAGTGAGGAAATTGTTGAAGAAAAAGAAAAAACAATATACAGAAGAAAGAATCCAAAAGCTCGAAGATGAACACAAAGCAGGTCAAGCTAGACTGTTTTATAGGGAACTAAAAACACTAAAAAAGAAAACTCAATAAACAACCTAAAATTCATAAGGGATGAATCAGGACAACTACTCACAGCGGATGAGTACATAAGGCGACAGTGGGGAGAATACTTCAGACAACTACTAAACCCCGTTAACCCAACTGTGATGAATGAGAACAGCAACTACCAAACAGCTGACCCAGAGGTATCACTGCCGACGCTGGAAGAAGTTATGAAAGCACTAAGAACACTAAAAAAACACAAAGCACCAGGACCAGACGGCATTCAGGCAGAACTCCTTGGTAGAGGGGGAGAAAGACTACATATGGAAATGCACCACCTAATATGTGAAATCTGGCAAAAAGAGGAAATACCTACAGAATGGCATGGAAGCTTCATAATACCCATACATAAGAAGGGGGATAAACACATTTGTACAAACTATAGAGGAATTTCACTAGTAAAAAACAGCTTATAAAATGATGGCTATCATATTGATGAGAAGAATAATTCCATACGCAGAGGAAATCATAGGTGATTACCAATGTGGTTTTCGCCCCGGAAGATCCACTATCGACCAGATTTTTATACTACGACAAATATTGGAGAAGAACTGGGAATACAATCGTGATGTGAACCAGGTTTTTGTCGATTTCAAACAGGCATATGACTCTGTGAGCAGGGAAGTGCTGTGGAGAGTCATGTTAGAGATGGGAGTCCCAAAAAGTTGATAAGCTTGGCACAGGTATACGTGCAGAATTCAAGTGCGCAGGTTAGAGTTGGCAATATTACTTCAGATGAGTTCCAAATTGAAAACGGTCTTAGACAGGGAGACCCCCTTTCCCCGTTATTATTCAACTTCGCCTTGGAATATGCAGTTAGAAAAGTGCAATCAAAACTATAAAACGGTTTCGCAACATAGGGTTCGAAGGTCCTACTGGCTTTTGCCGACGATGTGGACATTATCACACAATCCGTTAGAGACGCGAAAGAAGTTTTCACCCTGTTGGAAGAAGGAGCCAAGGAAGTAGGCCTCAGGATCAATGAAGACAAGACCAAATATATGGTAATAACAAAAAACCCAAGATCACGTATCGGTCAAAATGTTACTATAAATGACTACAATTTTGAGGTAGTAAAAGAATTTGAATATTTGGGAGCAGTCATAACAGCTGATAACAAGAATGAAAGAGACGTGGAATCGAGAATTATGGTCGGAAAGAGGGCATATTATTCCTTGGCAACACTTTTAAAATCAAAATTAATTTCAAGAGAAGCGAAAATAAAAATCTACAGAACAATCATTCGTCCCGCAATAACTTATGGGAGTGAGACATGGATCCTGAATGAACGTGAGGCTGATAGATTGCTGGTACTGGAACGAAAGATCCTGAGAGCTATTTTTGGGCCTTGTTGAGACGAAATAACGGGAGAATGGAGAATAAGAAAGAATCAAGAACTACAGGCACTCTATGGGAACGAGAATATAGTGCGACATATGAAGTCCAGTCCAATCGCATAAGGAGTAAGAGCAGTAAGTTGTTTTTGTCTTCCATCTCAGCGATTAATTTTCTCAAGAGAGAATTTTCCTTGGAAAGGATTTCGTTTTCCTTTGTTAGATCAGATATCACTTTTTCACTTGAGTTCAACGCCTCATTCATATCAACTACTGTTTCAAATGATGTATCTTCTGCACTATCACTTTCGGTTTCGGGGTTAGGTTGACGTTCTTTCGGTTCGCAACACTTTATTCGAAATTCGTCAATTTTTTCTATTTCACTGAAATATTTCAAGCATCCCGGATGCATTACCGTTCCGCAATTTACGCACTGCAGTCCTGTATTTGGAATATTGTGACATTTTTTGCATTTTTTCACTGGTAGACCATATATTGATGTTTTATTCGCGGTCATCTTGAATATGTTCAAAGAGTGCAAATAATTTTCATTAGCGATAGATGAAACTTATGAGATAACAGACAGACTCAATTACTGCGAACGTCCATTAAAATATAATGCTCCCTTAATTCTCCCTTAAACGGAATACCCATAGGAGGTAGGCATAGATTAATGGAGAATTAAGGGAGCTTTAAATTTAATGGACGTTCTTGCAACACAGGGTTTGTCTCCCATAATCAATAATTCAGTTACCTATTTAAAAGCGCCAAATCACAACAAAAATGCAGTAAAAGTCGATTTAGAATATCACAGTTTAAATAAAACACTAGACAATATCAGTTGTAAAGTTTACTGATGGTATCCTCAGTCATATCGGTTGATAACAATCCCATAGGCGGTAGCCATGGGTACTCCGTTTAATGGAGAATTAAGGGAGCTTTAAATTCAATTATTGTTCTTGCAACTCAGGGTAAGTTCCTTAATAAGATCAATGGTTCGAAATCGAACGATAGTGAGAAACGAGAAGGATACTCATCTCCTAGATCCAAAATCTCAATGGCGTTGTGGTGTGCAAGTCGTGTAATCACGGGGTGGTCGTCGAATTAGGAAAAATAATTTTCTGCTCTCGACGGTTGTCTCCGATGATAACGTATTATATCTAACTACAAATTTTCTTCTTTCCAACACTAAGAATAGTATAAGGAAAACTTCTGGCAAAATCCGGAAAGGCCAATAAATCTAACAGCCAACTTCCAAAATTATGAACGATTCAATTTCTAACAAAAACGTTTTCAAAAATCACTTTGAAAGCGTGTTTCCAATGTCATTCAACGAAGTAAAAGCAAGGATCCCGTAAACGAAAATTTAAAACAAGAGTGACAGCTGTTTTTTTTATAAAAAAAAACAGACCGACGCAAATGGAAAATGGTGGCACCAATATGAGAACTGAAACATCCTACAAACATTCTTCTTCACTCAAGAGGCGCATCAATTAAAGGATTCACGAGTCTGATTGAAAAATTATTTTATTACCGGAAAGTGAAATATCGCAGGAATTGAATGTATCACCTATATATCTTTGACATAAACAGAACCAGTCTCAATTGAAATATCGAAAGTAATTTATGAACGAAGTTGAAAGAAAAAAAACGTGAAAATAAATTTTTGTGATACGACTCAGGATTAATATTGGGAAAATTAACGTGGTACCAATCCACTACGGTTAAATCAAAAATAACTATACTTAATACAAAATATTATGACTTATGAGGGAGGTGACAATCGGAACGAAAATACGATCTGGGCATGAAATTAATCTTAAATGAAAAGTAAAAATTCAATTCAATTTTGGTAAGGAGAAAAATGATAACTCTCATTGAGGAAATTTTGTCAATAACATGAAAACTAAAAAAAAGGAGGAGTAATTGATATCGAAATGATATACCGTAAAAATATAATTATTCCACATTATGCTACATTTTAGAATGCGGTAGTGGAAAGTTGGCATCTCTTGAATAAACCTTTTTCAGATTTTCCTGCTGAAGGATGACAACCTCATCATCTCATATCCTTTAAATAAAAACTTGAACAGTTCAGCTTTATTTAACATTATCTAAGTCTGTTGTGCGCTCATACTTCGGACTCGATTTTCATCGCAAACTTAATTTGATTTCAGTGGTGAAACTGACACCTCGCCCTTCGTTGATACCAGATTCAGATCAAGAAAATTCAACAGGAGAAAAGCCACTCACACCAACTGCAAAGATTGAGATTGCGAAACCACCAAGTCGCACAGGCATCTGTAGAGTGTGTCTCAAAGTACTCAAACCAGATGAGTTTAGTCAGACATGTGTTGAGTGTAAGCAGAGGGTAAGTATTTTTTTTCAGTCAGTTGGAGAGCCTTTGGAGAGCCATACATTGCCAATTTACCATCATTTCGACGTCCGCTTGCAATCTGACGTCCGATATACGGACGTCGGATTGTCATGAGAAATTTTCAGTGTTTTTCGACGTCATGGAACGTCCTGAGTCGTTAGGCCAAATTTCGCCGATGACGTCAGATACTCTCATCTTGTACAAAACCGTATATTTCAGTTCAACCAAGGTACGATAGAGGCGCTGACTACCACTAGTTGCGTATATGATATATACGTTCTCTCTATTTCACATTAAGAGCATAAGACGACATGAGGTTTGGCAACATAGTCTCATAATCATTTTTATACGGTGCGATTACTAGACGTCTCTTATACTTGTTTATATGAAAAAACTCTGTTTCATTTGCATGACCTCGGTTTTTGCTTACCCCATTTGTGAATACAGATATCTTCGTCTGATGAACGTCAAGAAGGAAAGCATATTAGGATGTATTTACTGGCTTGCTTGGCGGCGATCTTCATGAAGCCTCGAGTTATGGAATATTATAAATCTTTTTTTCATTGAACTTTCCGGTTTGCCATACAAATTTTTTTTACGGAATATTTTGGATAATGATCGAAAATGGGGAATCCTATGTGGGGAGACATTCATCGCTGAAATACGGATGAAGCGCTTCAGACGTCGATAAAAACAAAGAACACTGCTATTGATCATCTCAATTCCACGTATTTTTTGACATAATCAACATATTCATTCTTGATTTCCCATAAAAAATACTTTTTCATCGTGCAGTATTAAAACTGGGAAAAATTTCAAGAAGATTTTGATAGCTCATGATTTTTGTTAGGGAATATGGCTCACAAACTTTTCTATCTACCAAATATTTTATGTAATATGGTCGAAACGTTTCGGATCGCTTTTGTACACTACCACTGTAACACGAGGATTATTAATCTCAAATTTTACACTTCGATGTTTTCAACTTCAAACTTCAATTATACATAAGCGAGAGAAGGGGGCGTAGAACTGTGTGGGATGGAACCAAAGTTTGAAAACACTGATATTTGTCTCACAATTAAAATCCCAGCCCTGATTAATATATCATCTGTCATGAATGAGGAATGTTCACATTTTTCAATTTCTTTATATTCCTATTCTCCGTAGAAAATGAAAATATTGTGTCCAAAATTTTTTGAATACTTCAAATAGCGCCCGAGATATCGAGTTATAAACATGAGTTCGATGGATCTGTGTGACGTCACTTTACACCCAACGACTTGCGAGGTTCAGTACGTAGCCGGGTCCAATATAAGGGCCTCTCGGCTCACGGAGTGCGATTTGCGTATGTAGTATGACGTCTCATCGCCGCGAGGAATTGAATATTCGAGGGGTTGTAAAATCCGAACTACTAGGTCTTTTCGACTGAAACAAAAACTAATGATTTCATATACATATAGGTTATACTGTGACGAAGTTTTGATCGATTTTGCATACCTGTGAACATTCCTCATTATAAAAGAATCCATTATTCTCATGTACCTACATTTTCAAGAAGAATTAATCAATTAATTCTTAGAAAAGAAATTCAGAGACCATAAAGAAGCAAATAACAATCCAATAAATACACAGTGTGATTCCGGAGGAGATCGTCAAACTTCAGATGAAGTTTGAGAGAGTCATTTTGATTAAATTTACAATTGACATTCTACTGAGAGTTTGATTTTGCTTGGAAATTTCTCGAAAATACTTCCGATTAGATTTTTTCTCATTTCAATTTCAACCTTATAAAATTTCGTTTTTAGTTTTCCTAACAAAAAATTATCTAGAGAGTTCGAATCAAGCAATCATTGTGTTCAAGCAATAGGACTCCCAGAAAAGTGCCAAAAAACAGCTGCTTGAAGTGGAATCTCAAAAGGGAAAGGTTAATAGGTACTATGTTTAATACTTCGGAATAAATTTTTGAATTCGATAGAAATCTCAAAAAATCACGAATTTCAATATCGACAATTCTTTATATGCCAATAATTTGACAAATGAATATCAAGTGGACCGAAAATGAACAAATTTCAGATCGTCACTTTATTTCAAGTGAAATGACCCCAGAAGTCAGATTTTGCGAGGGCCATTTTTCTTGGATGAGCTTTTATCTGTCCATTATCAGACGTCAAACCTAGTCAGAAGCGATTACGAATGAATTCATTTCGAGACGATATCAGAAGCATGTTTCGTGTTTCTGATGATTCTTTAATGAATATTCAGGAAAAATATACATTTTTTAAATAAGCTCATGCTAAAAATATAAACATAAAATTCTTGCGTTCTCTCTTTGTCAAATATTCCCAACAATTTCTTGGAAACGGAATCAACTGCATGAAAGCGGATTTTAGCGTGAATTGAGAAGGTCACCGAATAGGTGAAGATATCTAATTTGTTCAGGTTTCGATATGATTTGCTTTAGATGCACTTGTTTTTCTCCCATGAACTTATATATAATGGAGAACGGCATTATTCATCAAAATATAATCGATCAGATTACCAGAGTTGATTAATTGAGGATAATGAAATTTTCAGTTTGAACATTTTTTTTTTAATAGTAAATTTGTTGTTATTCAATCCTATGCTTGAGTGCAGATATTTCCAGAAATGTCGTCATGTGATATCTTTTCAAGCTGAAGCTAATGTCGAATACAAATACAGTGGAACTTCCCTATAAGGAATACGCCAAATCCGCAAAAAAATTTCGTTATACAGAAATTTCGTTATGCAGAAATATTTTTTTATTGTGTCAAGTGTCAAAAAAGCAACATTCACTTGCATTTTTTTTTATTTTAATACATTATACATAATTAACTCAAGCACTTCCTTCTAGACATTTTCGCACTACTTTTTTCATTAACGATCAGAGCAAAACTGAAAACTGAACAATCTGTATAGCCTCCTGTTTCAGAAGGAACTCTCCGTCCGCCGTAATGGTTTAGTTTATGATCGGGATTTATTACCTACGTCCGACAGAATTACGGAAAAAACCATCCCTAAGTATACTCTGGGAAAAACCTTCTTACCAATCCGCATTTAGAAAGTGATTTTCTTGGAATAATTCGTTATAGAGAGAATTCACTTCGTTTTAGAGGGTGTAAATACACTGTTGGGTATTTGGATTCAAGGTGCAATGACAGATACGAAATTCGTTGTACAGAAAAATTCGTTGTAAAGACGTTCGCTGTAGGGAAGTTCCACTGTATGTATTGATATTAATTTGTCAGATTGGTTGATGTATAATGTATAGAAATAATTGAAAATGTATCACGTACCTATTGAATAAATTCATCATCTGATCAAAGAGCGAATAATTGGAAGATTCCAATGTTCCGTTGGAGTAATGGGTAATTTTTAATAATGAGTCTAGAGCAAAAGCAGTTATGAAAAATTGAGAAATATAATATTGAAGTTATTGCAGAGGCAAGTTGCTTGTCAATATAAGGAATTTTCATCTACTACTGTTTGAAAGATACGAAAAAATGATGTTCACAAAATTAAAATCATTCAACATTCTCTAGAATGACCGATAAATAAATTGGAAAATGTATAAGAAACATGAACAAACAAAATCGTAGGTACTATGAAAAGAACTTATTTTACCGAAGTATATTTCTGTGAAAGAATACAATTTTCACTTTGAAGAAAGTTGAAAGAAATTCATCAGTTATAGGTTTTCTTCTTATCGGATGTCTCATTTATTGAAAGCATACATCTATAATGTTTTTTCAAGGAATCTCCTATTTTGTATTTATTGTTTTCAAAAACAAATCAACTTCATTGAGTTCACTCAGTGACCTCAACGAATCTGTGGGCTTTAATCAATTTGAAAGTTATTGATCCATCTACCAAAATCTCGTGAAACCCACAATTTCAAAAATTGGATATCTGATAAATTCAGAATGGATTCGTTATTATAATTTTCGACCAATTGAATATTTTCATAGAAGCATTTTCGGTAACATTTTGATGATAAAAATATTTGCTGGAAATGTAAAATAAGTAAGTAACCTGATTTTAAGACAAAATTCGTTAAATCAATCCGGAACCCCCTGAGTCACCTATGGTAAATAAAAAAATAAACAATGAAGGAAAGATAATGAGGAGATACTTTTCCTCAATATGAAATATCATGCTATGAAACAGCGTAGGGAAATACTCAGGGCCAGTATAATAAACTCATCCACCGAAAATTGAAATTTCACCTCAGCATGAGAACCGGTTTCTGTATACTAAAACTTTTCAGCCTTCAAACTGGGGATGAATTTCAATTCTCGGTTAACACGTTTTTAATACTGGCCATGAATAATCTTTCACTATTTCGCAAATTATTCACCTCATTGAGTTAAACATTGTTCTTGATTCTTGAAGGCCAAGAAGATGAGTCTAACTGCTGGAAGGGTTTAGTCCAGTAAACGAAGGTCTGAAAACACTTTTTTTGCGGAAAGAGCTGCATTTTGGATATAATGATTGTCACTAGAGTAGGAACTCATGGTCAAAAATGCAGGTGCCCAAATTTTCAGGAACCTTGGAAAATTCGAGAAAATTTCGAAAAAATTACGTTTTCTCGAAAACTAGAAGGTTTATCGAAAAGAGTTTCAAACAAAAGTTGTAAAGCGGAAAAATTTTAGTCAACGAGATGGCTTTTCGCATTTTCGTGGTGATTATATTGACTAATTAAAGGTGGATTTCTGTATTGGCATTCTCAGTTGCTAACTTCATTAAGTACAAATTGCCGAAGACGCGGCAAGTAGGGAGCAAGGGAGCAGGTAGTTTTACCATTCCCATTTTATTACGTTCATGTTTGTAAACGAAAATAACAAGGCTCTTTAATACTGCCGTGGATGAGAAATTCATATCCCGGACTCAAATTATTTTGAGTGCAAGAGAATATGTTGGAAGAAATAATCATTTTGTAGATGCATTTTGCGTTTTATGTTGTGTGCATTGAATTTGGCTATATCTGATTTATGTGTTTTTTTTCAATAAAATAGGGATTGAATTTTCGTTCAAACTCTTTCTCTTCGATCAGCGTTGATTGAAAATTTTGTAGAGCTTGCTTATCGAATGCTACCCAGAACTACTGTTGAAGGTAAAATTAAATTTAATAGGTAATGTGAAATTAGTGAGACATGTTTGATTTTTCCTCAATTAGAAGAACGACCCCCCATTCGAACTGTAGTATGAAACTTAGCATAGCGATTAAATATTCGCTCTTGCATTCATTGTAATATTTCGTCGAGAGAAATTCATAACTTCCATAATTATTGTTCCCAACTCGAATAATTATTGGTTTGACCATCAAAAACAATATCCAATATTTTACGAACGACTAGTTTTTTGATCGAAATCGATCAAAAAACTTCGAAGAACTTACTGAGCAATTAATACTCACAACCTTTTTGAGTTTCAAAAATTTCTTCGAAGTTTGATTCACAAGAGTAAATGAACGAGAAGGATTGTTTTTTGTCATACTTGAAAATATTTTGTCAAAACACATTACGCGCTTTTCTGAAATGTTTCTTAAATTAATATTATTAATATTTCGAACTTTAAACATTATAATAGCTAATCGAAGATTATTTTTTTCGGATTATTCCCCATTCTCCTTTTGGTTGTGTAGGTCAGCAGAATATAACTCAGTTCGATCTCTTATTTAAGCAAAAATTTATGCACTGACTCTTTCTATTTCGAAATAGAAGTGTCAATAATGCGTATCTTCGATCATGCTTAGATTTGAAGGTTTCCCTGTTATCAAAATGTCAATTTATAAAATTAGAGTGAGATTATTGACGAAAATGCATATCGAAATTATCTCACTTTCACATTGTTCTTATACTACTGCAAGTAGCATTATATAATATTCAAATCTAATATGAAGGACTAGGACCCAAACAAAAATAAAAATCCTGTCGAAGAAAATGATAAGGTATATATCACAAAAGGTATATCACAGCAAGTAACGTTGAGTAGCATATTTTCTGTAGTAATGTAGAATGTTAATATTCATCCGGTGCTACAGGAATAATGCCCTTTCAGTAAAGTTAGGAGGAGATTGGAATCCTTTAAATATAAAAATATATTACATTATCAAGGAGTTAAACAACTCAAACTTCTTCAAGATTAGCGATATTCTCACATCGAAATCATTATCCGACCGTTTTTTAATCAATCCGTTGAAATATTTATCACCATTCGCATAAGGTTTTTATGCATTTTTGTTACTGCCAACTTTCGCTTCGCATGTCGTCCCTTGAATGCAGAACTTTCAAGTTAAAACTACTCAGTTTAGAGCAGAACATTTCTATTGAATTTTTCCAGAAATTACTATTTTTTTTTACAGTGTAAAGCTTGGTAAAAATTCGAAAAAAAATTTATCTTGTACAATGAGCTTCTTGGACTCACCTTCATTTATATTTCAACAAAAAAAAAATCAGATTGAACTTCCGTGATTGCAGAACCCGTATGAATTTTGTACATTGTGCATCATATTCCTGAAAAATTCTTGAGGTTGTGTCATCAACAATTTTTCTTTCATTTTCCGAAATTCCAAATGACAGATATTTCGATGAAATTTATATTCTTGCATGACATGGTAACATCTTATTACCCGGTAACACCCGATTAAAAAAAAAACTGGTGTAAAATCACAAGAGAAACAAATATAAGTGCAGTTTTCTCGCATATTTGAAAGAAAGCTGTCTTTATTCTTGAACTCCCATAGCATTGGGTGAGGGTGCTGGCGCATTTCGCCCTGTAGTTCATAAACATATACATCATAAAAGGGAATAATAAAACCCTCGGTGAAACCACAAGCTCTCTTGGAGCGTCTTCGGCTATCCGAACGTAATGAAGTTAGCAACTGAGGACGCCATTACTTAAATGCACCTCTAATTAGTCAATATTAACACCACGAGAATACAAAAAGCAATCAAGTCTACTAGAATTTTCCTCTCTACAACTTTTGTTTGAAACTTTTTTCGATAAACCTTCTAGTTTCCGAGAAAACGTAACTTTTTCGACATTTTCACGAATTTTCCAAGGTTCCTGAAAATTTGGGAACCTGCATTTTTGACCATGAGTTCCTACCCAAGTGACAATCATTATATCAAAAATGCAGCTCTTTCCGCAAAAAAAGTGATTTCCTGGACTAGTTGTCTAGAGAACCACCACCTCCATAAATTGTACTCCCGACCACCATCACCTTTATGAGTCGAACTTTTTGATCTAATCACTCGTGATTCATAATCGAGCCTTGGTTCCATCAATCCTCGGAATAGTTGACATCACTTACGAATAACAGATTGAATTACCAAACTTTACTTGCTTGCTAATGCAAATAACTAAATTTTTCTTGAAGATGTACCGCTGACAGTACGATTACGAATTATTTTTAACCTAATGACGCTTAGCATGAACATATCCGTATAATTAACATGAAAATGAATAAAAAAATTAACAAAATTTAAGATCCTGCTCAAATTATCTCCCTCAATTTCTAGTACATGCATGCAGTCACGGCTTACTTCTGCAATTGTTACCAGCGTTTTTTAGAGTCTGTGGTACATCTTCTGATTGCTATAGAAAAAAAAATTAACGTATTCAGCAAACAACTAACAATTGGTATATGGCAATTTTATATGTGATCTATCAAATCATATCAACTGTTTCAAGAACTGTCAAAAAAGATTGAAACAATGCCCGCTTAGGAGTCATCTGTGAAATAGAGGATATCTGACTAACTTGAAAAAGTCTGTACCTGCTCGATTTTCTGGCCATATTTTTTCATTTCATGAAGGAATTATGGGCGTATAAACCATTTTGCTGACAAAGGAGATGGTTAACAAAACAACGAAGATTTTCCTTTTCATTTGTACACTGAGTTCATAATACTCTTTTTGAGTAGGTTTCAATTCTTTCATCAAGATTTTATGAGGGAAGCAGTAGCAGCCATTTATAACCCTTTATATCTCGGATTATCTGAATTTTTAGTGAACACTTTTTCTCAAGAAATGATGACCATCTCCTAAGTTTTGAAAAACATATTTATCGATCGATGAATAGATATATGTCTTTATTACAGATGATATTTTTTTACAGGAAAACACAAAAATGAAACAGCACATTTAATAAATTCAACAAGACTTAAATAATCTTCCAAACAATATGGCTCTAGATCTACTAGAAGTTTCTTGGTTCTAATTTTGAACTTTCTGTAACTATTGATCATTTTGAGATTATGAGATAATTAATTGAAAATGTTTACACACATGAGAGATGGATTTTTTTTCAGATAGAGACAATCGATGATATGGAATGTTAATATCAGCTGTTCAAGTTCTATAAGTAGTATTGTTATTATATAAGTACATTAGACACTCATGAATGTAAAATCTATAAACCGTCAGAAACCCCTGCACGAATCTCTAAATTTCATGCCTAGCATTAATCTATTATCATTAGACTGACAAATATCGACTTAAGTGCTGGACTCACTCCCCAAAATATTAATCCATATCTGATAAGAGATATATTATCCTCTTCGTATCATCTTGAATGTATTTATTCATTATTCTCATGGCATAACATACTTTGTTCAATTTATTCAGAAGGTCCTCTATATAATTTGACCATTGCAGAAACTCATCTTAAACGACCCCCAGTAAACTGGTAAACTTCGAAGTTCTTACTTTATCCTCACCAGAATTCATCATCATTGGCTGGTCATCTTTTAAGCCGTAGGATCGAAAAACAGCTACATCAGTGTTATTTTCATTCAGAATGAATTTTTTCCGCGATAGCCATTCTTGGATTAATCTCATTTCAGCTGTAGATCATTAATATTACATTTCGCTATTAAGAAATTTGAATCATTCACAAAATTGGTCGACTCTGCATCTTCAATCGAATCTGCAACCTCACATATATCATTAAACATTATCAAAAATAATAATACTCCGAGGATGCTTTCCTGTGGTACACAAAATTTTTTCATGAGCCAAGTTGAAAAAGATGTTCGGCCATCTATAGCTACTCTCACATACTGCTAACGATCAATATTTTTTCGATATAATATGAAAAAATAGAGACTTTTTGAGTGATAGTTTATTTTATATTTGAAATATTCGATTTCATGTATGATGATACAAATTCGAAAATATTTCATTTGATATTATTTTTTTAATTTGAGCGATAATTTACTTGTTTCTCTTTTGAAAAAAACTGATTCGAATGATATCAAATATTGAAGAGATATTAGAAAAAACATAGGGACTCTCACTCCACTCGACAGCCCTCATGTACCAGCTATGAGCGCCAGCTCCGGAAGGTTAAGTTCGCTTAATATGAAAGGAATTAACATGTGTTCATGATTGAATAAACTCACTGAATGCATTTGAGAGAATAGGTGCAGCCGTTAAATGGCAACGCTGTTGGTCGTCTAAAAAACGTTGGGTATACATAATATATACGTTCGGTCGTCAACTCCTATGAACATGAACGGACGTGAGATAGAACTGAAGTGACTGGAAAAAAAATTGGTGAATAAGAAAAACTGAGTACGACACTAGAACCTACAACAACTCGTTTCATCATATACATCATTAGATTTGCGAGAACCCCGTTATTTCTGATGGACCCCAAAAGCCTGGATTTATACGGGACGTCTATCAGCACTAGGATTTATATATATATATATATATATATATATATATATATATACAGGGTGAGTCGGGAGGAACGGACCAAACTCCAGGTGTGTATTCTGCAGGTCAAAATAATTCCAAAAAACTCATATCTTGTTATCCGATTCTCATTTGTTTTCAAATATTTAAATAAGGTCAACCAATATTCAGATCTAGAGTTTCTCGGACTATGGATTGGTCGCTGTGGTCGTATTAGTTGGCCTCCAAGATCTCCAAACCTCACACCATTGAACTCTTGTTTGTGGAGCTGCTTCAAGAACGAGGTATACAAAGTTAAAGTTGACACTCGGATGCTCTAATTCGACGCATTAGAAATACGGCATTTCTTTTTAAAGAAAATCACGAATCAATCAGAAAAGCATCGAGAGCACGAATGTGTTTCGAGGTTAATGGCGGGATTTTCGTGCATTTATTAAAATAATGCTATAAATGAAACTATTTTAATATAGAAAATGTTGTTTTTTATAATGACGCTGTAGTTTGAGAACAAATGAAAATCGGATAACAACAAAATTTTTTTATATTATTTCGAGCTATAGAATACACACCTGAAGTTTGGTCCGTTCCTCATGACTCACCCTGTATATATATATATATATATATATATATATATATATATATATATATATATACAGCAAACCGCCTTTGGAGAGCCATACATTGCCGATTTACCATCATTTTGACGTCCGCTTGCAATCTGACGTCCGATATACGGACGTCGGATTGTCTTGAGAAATTTTCAGTGTTTTTCGACGTCATGGAACGTCCTGAGTCGTTATGCCAAATTTCGCCGATGACGTCAGATACTCTCATCTTGTACACAACCGTATATTTCAGTTCAACCAAGGCACGATAGAGGCGCTGACTACCACTAGTTGCGTATATGATATATACGTTCTTTCTATTTCACATTAAGAGCATAAGACGACATGAGGTTTGGCAACATAGTCTCATAATCATTTTTATACGGTGCGATTACTAGACGTCTCTTATACTTGTTTATATGAAAAAACTCTGTTTCATTTGCATGACCTCGGTTTTAGCTTCCCCCATTTGTGAATACAGATATCTTCGTCTGATGAACGTCAAGAAGGAAAGCATATTAGGATGTATTTACTGGCTTGCTTGGCGGCGATCTTCATAAAGCCTCGAGTTATGGAATATTATAAACCTTTTTTTCATTGAACTTTCCGGTTTGCCATACAATAGGGAATATTTTGGATAGTGATCGAAAATGGGAAATCCTATGTGGGGAGACATTCATCGCTGAAATACAGATGAAGCGCTTCAGACGTCGATAAAAACAAAGAACACTACTATTGATCATCTCAATTCCACGTATTTTTTGACATAATCAACATATTCATTCTTGATTTCCCATAAAAAATACTTTTTTATCGTGCAGTATTAAAACTGGGAAAAATTTCAAGAAGATTTTGATAACTCATGATTTTTGCTAGGGAATATGGCTCACGAACTTTTTTATCTACCAAATATTTCATGTAATACGGTCGAAACATTTCGGATCGCTTTTGTACACTACCACTGTAACACGAGGATTATTAATCTCAAATTTTTCACTTCGATGTTTTCAACTTCAAACTTCAATTATACATAAGCGAGAGAAAGGGGCGTGGAACTGTGTGGTATGGAACCAATGTTTGAAAACACTGGTATTTGTCTCACAATTAAAATCTCAATATATAATCTGTCATGAATTATAAAAGAATCCATCATTCTCATATACCTACATTTTCAAGAAGAAGAAGGTACATATTATTATTTTTTTCAATTAATTCTTAGAAAAGAAATTCAGAGACGATAAAGGAGCCAATGACAATCCAATAAATACACAGTGTGATTTCGGAGGAGATCGTCAGACTTTAGATGAAGTTTGAGAGAGTCATTTTGATTAAACTTTCAATTGACATTCTACTGAGAGTTTGATTTTGCGTAGAAATTTCTCGAAAATACTTCCGATTAGATTTTCTCTCATTTCAATTTCAACCTTATAAAATTTCGTTTTTTGTTGTCCTAACAAAAAATTATCTAGAGAGTTCGAATCAAGCAATCATTGTGTTTGAGCAATAGGGCTCCCAGAATAGTGCCAAAAAACTGCTGAATAATGGCTACTTGAAGTAGAATCTCAAAAGGGAAAAGCTAATAGGTACTATGTTTAATATGTCGGAATAAATTTTTGAATTCGATAAAAATCTCGAAAAATCACGAATTTCAATATCGACAATTCTTCATATGCCAATAATTTGACAAATGAATATCAAATGTACCGAAAATAAACAAATTTCAGATCGACACTTTTTTCAAGTGAAATGACCCCAGAGGTCAGATTTTGCGAGGGCCATTTTTCTTGGATGAACTTTTATATGTCCATTATCAGACGTCAAACCTAGTCGGAAACGATTACGAATGAATTTATTCCGAGACGATATCAGAAGCATATTCTTTAATGAATATTCACGAAAAATATACATTTTTTAAATACGCTCATGCTAAAAATATAAACATAAAATTCTTGCGTTCTCTCTTTGTTAAATATTCCCAACAATTCCTTGAAAACGGAATCAACTGCATGTGAGCGGATTTTAGCGTGAATTGAGAAGGTCACCGAATAAGTGAAGTTATCTAATTTGTTCAGGTATCGATATGATTTGCTTTAGATTCACTTGTTTTTCTCCCATGAACTTTTATATAATGGAGAACGGCATTATTCATCAAAATATAATCGATCAGATTATCAGAATTGATTAATTGAGGATAATGAAATTTTCAGTTTGAACATATTTTTTTAACAGTGAATTTGTTGTTGTTCAATCCTATGCTTGAGTGCAGATATTTCCAGAAATGTCGTCATGTGATCCCTTTTCAAGCTGAAGCTAATGTCGAATACAAATATGTATTGATATTAATTTGTCAGATTGGTTGATGTATAATGTATAGAAATAATTGAAAATGCATCACGTACCTATTGAATAAATTCATCATCTGATCAAAGGGCGAGTACTTGGAAGATTTCAATGTTCCGTTGGAGTAATGGGTAATTTTTAATAATGAGTCTAGAGCAAAAGCAGTTATGAAGAATTGAGAAATATAATATTGAAATTATTGCACAGGCAAGTTGCTTGTCGATATAAGGAATTTTCATCTACTACTGTTTGAAAGATACGAAAAAGTGATGTTCACAAAATTAAAAGCAATCAACACTCAATCTCTAGAATGACCGATAAATAAATTGGAAAATGTATAAGAAACATGAACAAACAAAATCGTAGGTACTGTGAAAAAGACTTATTTTAACGAAGTATATTTCTGTGAAAGAATACAATTTTCAGTTTGAAGAAAGTTGAAAGAAATTTATCAGTTATAGGTTTTCCTCTTATCGGATGTCTCATTTATTGAAAGTATACATCGATAATGTTTTTTCAAGGAATCTCCTATTTTGTATTTATTGTTTTCAAAAACTAATCAACTCCATTGAGTTCACTCATTAGTGACCTCAACGAATCGGTGAAACCCACAATTTCAAAATTCGATATCTGATAAATTCAGAATTGATTCATTATTATAATTTTCGACCAATTAAATATTTTCATAGAAGCATTTTCGGTAACATTTTGATGATAAAAATATTTGCTGGAAATGTAAAATAAGTAAGTAACCTGATTTTTGAGACAAAATTCGTTAAATCAATCCGGAACCCCCTGAGTCACCTATGGTAAATAAAAAAATAAACAATGAAGGAAAAATAATACAGAGATACTTTTCCTCAATATGGAATATCATTCTATGAAACAGCGTAGGAAAATACTCAGGGCCAGTATAATATACTCATCCACCGAAAATTGAAATTTCACCCCAGCTTGAAAACCGGTTTCTGTATACTCAAAATTTTCAGCCTTCAAACTGAGGATGAGTTTCAATTCTCGGTTGACACGTTTTTGATACTGGCCATGAATAATCTTCCACCATTTCGCAAATTATTCTGCGAAGCAGAATAGGACAATACTCAGGGTTAGTCTTATGTTTCATTATATGCAGATGATTCCAACTTTACTGCTTTTGGAAATACTATAGGAAACGTGATATCCACCTCTCAATTACAACTGAAGAAGGTAAGTCAATGGTGTGAAGCAAATAAAATCAAATTAAATATAGACAAAACAGAGGCAATGTTTTACCGAATAAGGAAATCAAATCTCACACCTCCCAGGGCAATTAATATGAGAAACAATGAGATAGTTGCACACTCGTGTACAAAATTAATGAGAATCTATATTGATGACGAAATGAAGTGGGAAACCCACTGCGGCACCCTTAGTAAACGTCTGCACTCGGTGATATACTCACTAAACGTTTTAAAGTATCACTTGAATGCGCCAGTTCTCAAGGTAATATATTCTGCAAACTATCATATGGTATAATTTTTCGGGGTGGCAGTTCTTCATCACACAGAATATTTCTAGATCAAAAATGAGCAAATCGAACAATCTATTAAATTAAGAGAACAGAGACTTGCCGTAGTGTTTTCAAGGAGCATAGTTTAATGACGATGACTGGATTGTATATTTATAAATGTTAAATGTTTGTTCGTCAACATGAAGAACTTTTCATAGATTTTGAGAATCGCAACAAAACAAGAACATTTTCAAGAATAGATATGACAGCTTTGTTCGGGAAACGTTTGATACGCGAAATTTGTGATAATTGTGTGGCAGTTCTTACATTCGACTCATTTTGAACGCTTCTTTGTTTTCTTTCTCTATCTTGTTGTGATGTGTTCTGTTACTGTGTTAATTGAATTTTTTGTATATTCAGAGCTATTATAGGCTCGGCCTCAGCTCCAACTCATAACTAATAATAATAATAATAATAATAATAATGGATAGATATTCATTGCCCAAATGTCGTCTCACTTTATCGCAGCATCAAGTAGAGTTTATGTCTCTCAAGCTTTAAAACAGTCCACCATCATCTTATCACAGTGCCTAGAATGAGGAAATCTTCAAAAATAGAACTCGAAAACTGATTTTGCAATGCGAACTCTATAATATTCAAGAATTTTTTGACTACTGCTGCTCTATAAATAACTAAAAATTGTGTTTCTTCCTTTTTTTTGTATGACGTATTTCCCTTTTATTGCACATAATCAACAACTGTGATGAAATGATTAAATATTATTATTATTATTGTTACTATTATTATTATTATTATCATTATTATAAACATGTCAACCGAGAATTGAGATTTATCCTCTACTCGAGGACAATTTTGAGCTCACAAAACTGGTTTTCAAGCTGAAATTGAATTCCAATTCTCGGTCGACACGTTTATAATATCGGCCCTAAGACTGGTTCCTTAAATATAGATCCGAAGTGAGGCAGGGGAGATCTAATCTGTATCAACTACTTTTTGAGATGAACCGAAGAACACACTAGCTAAGGCAGCAATTACGCAAAAAAATTCTATCGAAATCATTGCTCATCATTCGAATGAGATATCCAACAGTATTCACATATCAATAATATTTTTATTTATTTTATTTTTTTTATTTATTTCCTCAATTAATTGCTTCACACAGACTAGAGCCTTTGAAATAGGTAATCGATTATAAACTTGCTAATTTCTTCATGAATACATTTCACGAATGTGAATAAATGTAGATAGTTAATGAAATTTTATGTATCCACACCATACGAACGGATTGTGAAACGTATTAAAAAAATTCAAAATTGAAATTATCATTTTGGACTATAATATTATATGTATGTCCAAACCCTATAACTTTAAGAAATTTGTACATATTTCATTATAACTATAAGTATGCAGCTATCTCTATACCTTCTTCTTCTTTTCTTCTCAAACCGTCGAACAATAATTAAACCTGAGGGAATCATGATTTTTATTGAAAATTTTATGAATACTGATACAGACAAATACTTCGAAAGATCTGGTATCATTGAAATCGACCTAATCGAGGGATCCGTCGTTTTGACGTCCTTGCTGTTGAGATTGATTTTGATTAGCCGATTTTCGTATGTCCACATCCCAGTCAAGCAGTAAAGTAACAGTGAGTCGCTGGGAATACCAAAAAATATCACATCGAAGAACAACTTTGAGACTTATCATAAATGTACTAAGGATTGAACATTGAATGAATTCCAAAGAACTTAATAATCGCAATGACATCTTTTGAAGAAAACCTCACAGTATCTTTCGAGAATGCTTCACAGCAACACGTATCATTGCAGCCGAGATACGGAAATTTCATGTTGATAGGTAGTTCGATTTTCGTCTTAGGTTCTAGAAAATTGCAATACCTGTTTATTCGTATATTCGTGCAAAATGTTTTAATTTTTTTTCAGAAAATCATAGGTTGTTTCAAGGGCATAATAATAATAATAATAATTATTCATTGCTAACATTGGTTATAACACGAGCGTTCTAGAAAATTCGGCATCAAGTAGGCTATGGATTTTCGAAGGTTTAATTTTCGGCTTCAATCTCGGAATATTGACAAAGCCAAACGGTAGTCTACAGAATACTAAAATATGAACTTGCTAATTTCTTCCTGAGTACAATTCATGAACTTGAAAAAATATAATCAAAGTGACCTCTACCAAAAAAAGGGGAAATGGTGTACAGACAACGAATGAAAAAAATTGACTTATTTAAGAAGTCCGTCTACCTTCTCCTGTATACATATAATTAGTACAAACTCAGCTATTTTGATGGCCAGTCCATTAGGTTTAAATTTTCATAAGCAGATTTTTCGACGTCCATATACATATACCTAGATGGATATTAATGATAAAACTATTGTTATAGTGATAGCTCATTGTCATTCGAACCGAGAAGGCTAACATTTTTAGGAGCTTTGGATTCAACTTTTCTCGGTAAATAAATTAATTTTTTTTTGGATATGATACGGAGTGGCAATAAATTAATAATTATTTTCAATGAAATAAAAATTATGAATATATTTGATTGTCCAGCAAGAAATTGAGTATTATTCCTTGTCAGGTAGGACAATGTATCATACCGAATAAAATTCAAACCTCCATTTTGACTATTTTCGATTGATTTCAAAGCAATCAAATTTGGCCTAGGTCGTGTTGAAATTTTACCGGCCATAATCATCCTTAATATCGAATCTACAATATCTCCGCATCGTTTTTTTCGTCTGATTTATCCATTTCATTCCCGAATATGCCTCATAACAAAATTACAAAGTTCACAAGATCACTGCCGTTGAATTCAAATTTGAATCAAAACAAACACAAGCCGCTTGTGAATTCAATCCTCTCGTCCCTCCTGAGATCAAAATATATTCAAAGCGAAGTCAGAAGTCGACCCGATTGACCATAGCAGGGGAGTCAAGCCTCCAATGCCATTCTAAAGGTTGAGATATTCTCTACTAGAGACTAGGATCTGGGATATTATGAACTACAGAATACCCAGCCTTTCGAATCTTCTCTCGTGCACGTACAGTGAAATAGTATAGCGCCAAGGTAGTCTGGTGTTGTTCGAGATTTTCACGTTTTCGATGAGGATGAATGAACTGAATATTACATTTTTCCATTGACCAAACATTCTTAATTTAAAATTTGAATTTAATTTCTAAAAAATTATGATGGTTCACTTGAGTCCGAAATATTCGTATTTCATAGCAATTTGGCTCTAAGCTGTATGATGAGGCTAAGCTCCCCTTGCCCACTCTGACGAGTCGCCCTTGATATGTAATAGTTCAATTTTTTCATAAAGCTCTGCAAGTCGAAAAATTGAAAATATCTGCTTCCTGATTTATCATAATTCCAAAATTACACTGTAAAGTCTAAGATTGAAAACTATCTATCTATCAGCACACCTGTTCTTTTCTTCAAAATTTTCAATAATAATTATTATTAAAATGTTCGTAGAAAAAAAGTAACAAGTGTACAGGTAAAGAAGGACAGATTGATAATATTATACAGTGAACTCTCGATAAATCGAACATCGATAAGTCGAATTCTTAGGTAAATCGAAAAGTTCTTCTATTACCCAGTGTAATTTCACCTCAATGAGTCAAACATTGTTTTTGATTCTTGAAGGCCTAGAAGATGAGTCTTACTGCTGAGAGGGTTGTCTAGAGAACCACCACCTCCATAAATTGTACTCCCGACCACCATCGCCTTTATGGGTCGAACTTTTTGAACTAATCACTCGTGATTCATAATCGAGCCATGGTTCCATCAATCCTCGGAATAGTTGACATCACTTGACGAATAACAGATTGAATTACCAAACTTTACTTGCTTGCTAATGCAAATAACTAAATTTTTCTTGAAGATGTACCGCTGACAGTACGATTACGAATTATTTTTAACCTAATGACGCTTAGCATGAACATATCCGTATAATAAACATGAAAATGAATAAAAAAATTAACAAAATTTAAGATCCTGCTTAAATTATTTCCCTCAATTTCTAGTACATGCATGCAGTCACGGCTTACTTCTGCAATTGTTACCAGCGTTCTTTAGAGTCTGTGGTACATCTTCTGATTGCTATTGAAAAAAAATTAACGTATTCAGCAAGCAACTAACAATTGGTATATGGCAATTTTATATGTGATCTATCAAATCATATCAACTGTTTCAAGAACTGTCAAAAATGATCGAAATAATGCCCGCTTAGAAATCATCTGTGAAATAGAGGATATCTGACTAACTTGAAAAAGTCTGTTACCTGCTCGGTTTTCTGGCCATATTTTTCAATTTCATGAAGGAATTATGGGCGTATAAACCTTTTTGCTGACAAAGGAGATGGTTAACAAAACAACGAAGATTTTCCTTTTCATTTGTACACTGAGTTCATAATACTCTTTTTGAGTAGGTTTCAATTCTTTCATCAAGATTTTATGAGGGAAGCAGTTGCAGCCATTTATAACCCTTCATATCTCGGATTAGCTGAATTTTTAGTGGACACTTTTTCTCAAGAAATGATGCCCATCTCCTCAGTTTTGAAAAACATATTTATCGATAGATAAATAGATATATGTCTTTATTCAGATGATATTTTCTTACAGGAAAACACAAAAATGAAACAGCACAAATAATAAATTCAACAAGACTTAAATAATCTTCCAAACAATATGGCTCTAGATCTACTAGAAGTTTCTTGGTTCTAATTTTGAACTTTCTGTAACTATTGATTATTTTGAGATTATGAGATAATTAATTGAAAAGCTTTACACACATAAGAGATGGATTTTTTTTCAGATAGAGACAATCGATGATATGGAATGTTAATATCAGCTGTTCAAGTTCTATTAGTGTATTGGTATAATTATAAGTACATTAGACACTCATGAATGTAAAATCCATAAACCGTCAGAAACCCCTGCACGAATCTCTGAATTTATGCCTAGCATTAATCTAGTATTATTTCTGACTGATAAATATCGAACTTAGTGCTGGACTCACTCCCCAAAAAATTATTCCGTATTTGATAAGAGATATATTATCCTCTTCGTATCATCTTGAATGTATTTATTCATTATTCTCATGGCATAACATACTTTGTTCAATTTATTCAGAAGGTCCCCTATATGATTTGAGCATTGCAGAAACTCATCTTAAACGACCCCAGAAAACTGGTAAACTTCGAAGTTCTTACTTCATCCTCACCAGAATTCATCATCATTGGCTGGTCATCTTTGGGTCCGTAAGATCGAAAAACAAACAACTACATCAGTGTTATTTTCATTCAGAATGAATTTTTTCCGCGATAGCCATTCTTGGATTCCTCTCATTTCAGCTGTAGATCATTATAATAATCCACTTTTCGCTATTAAAAAATTTCGAATATTCACAAATTGGTCGACTCTGCATCTTCAATCTTTGCAACCTCACATATATCATTAATCATTATCAAAAATAATAATACTCCGAGGATGCTTTCCTGTGGTACACTTAATTTATTCATGAGCCAAGTTGAGAAAGATGTTCGGCCATCTATAGCTACTCTCACATACTGCTAACGATCAATAATTTTTCGATATAATATGAAAAAATAGATCTTTTTGAGTGATAGTTTATTTTATATTTGAAAATTTTCGATTTCATATATGATAATACAAATTCGAAAATATTTCATTTGATATTATTTTTTTCAATTTGAGCGATAATTTATTTGTTTCTCTTTTGAAAAAAAACTGATTTGAATGACATCTAATATTGAGAGATATTAGAAAAAAACATAGGGACTCCCACTCCGCGCGACAGCCCTCATGTACCAGCTATGAGCGCCAGCTCCGGAAGGTTAAGTTTGCGTAATATGAAAGGAATTAACATGTGTTCATGATTGAATAAACTCACTGAATGCATTTGAGAGAATAGGTGCAGACGTTTAAATGGCAACACTGTTGGTCGTCTAAAAAACGTGGGGTATACATAATATATACGTTCGGTCGTCAAAGTCTACGAACATGAACGGACGTGAGATAGAACTGAAGTGACTGGAAAAAAAAATTGGTGAATAAGAAAAACTGAGTACGACACTAGAACCTACAACAACTCGTTCCATCATATACATCATTAGATCTGCGAGAACCCCGGTATTTCTGATGGACCCCAAAAGCCTGGATTTATACGGGACGTCTATCAGCACTAGGATGTATATATATATATATATATATTATATATATATATATATATTATATATATATATATATATATATATATAT